>JAHBCN010020686.1:0-14787 GCA_019359885.1 Listronotus oregonensis
AAAAAAAATTAGAAAGTTCTCGTTTGGGGTCACCTGAGCTATCTATACTACGGAAAAATATAAGTATAAAATAAATTTTTCTAAACCTTTTTTCATATTCTGTGAAATAGTTTTTTTCGATAATTTTTTACCCGGGCCCACCCATTTTATTAAAATTTTGTATACGGGGGGTTTTTGGGGCGCTATCACGAATCGGGTAAATTTTTTCTATCTGCTATTTTTGGTTAAAACGCCCCCTCGAACTTGAAAATTTTCCCTAAAACTCCTTCTTCAAAAAACTGATTACCCCAAAAATGGAAGTTTTATGGAAATACAATTATCATTTTATAAGAAAAATTTATTTTCCCTTTTAACCCCAATTTTTTAAAAAAAAAAGAAAAACCCTTCCCAAAAATATTTTTTTTACCTTTATAAATGCCCAAAAAAATTTCTGAGATTTTAAACCGTTTTATGTTTCCCAAGCGAAACAATTGAATGGCCTCTTTTAAAAATTTTTGAATTTTTTTTTTTTTTCGCGATTTAAATTTAAAAAAAATATTCTTTTTTGGGTTTTTAATAAAAATGGTCTAAAATACCTAGACAATGTTTTAACTTTATTAAATAAAAATATTTTTTTTGGGAAAGCGCTTGTTTTTTTTTTTAAAAAGTAATTGTTAAATAAAGGAAAAATCAAATTAATCGTATAAAATTTTGTATTAAAAAAAATCTTCCTTTTGGGGGAAAATCTTTTTAATAAGGAGGAATTTTGGGATTTGGGGTTTGGGTTAGGTTCGGTGGGGCTTTAAAAACTAAAAAAACGGGGCCGGATTTTGGGCCCCCTTTCAATTTCCCAAAAAAATCGGCCGGGGGAAAAAAAAATTCCCCCATTTCCATTAAATATTAAAAAGTTACGTTGTCAATTTTTTCATATTTACTTTTCTTAAATTTTAAATTCGATTAAGTTTATTTTCAACCGAGATCTTATCGATCGGATCTCGGTCTCATTTAACAAAAAACAAAACATGCATAGTACATTAAAGATTTTTATATTTATATACCTTTATAATAAAAAATACCGTTTTGTATTTAGGATTAAAATATTCTCCCAGACAACTGTTTTGGATATCAAGCGCTCTACAGTTTTGTTCAAAGTTTCCAGTAGGATACTTAAGAGACAAGTATTCCGGAATCGGATATCTACATTCACCGAATGAATTTAGGGTAAGCAATCTTCGAATACTTGTAATACCTAATGTTGGTGCGCTCCTTATCCTTTAAATATTTACAGCCTATCAAGGCCGTGAGGGGGGGGTCGGGGGTCAGAACCCCCGAAATTTTCACAAAAGAAAAAAAACTATGAATACAAAGACTACCACAGATTTCTTAATAAATATTATAATATTAAGAAATCTTCTATATAGTGAATAATTTTGGTAATGCTAGGTTTTGAGGCGGAAAACAAAACATTGAGTACAAACGCGTGCGGGCAGCGATGTTCAGTTTTAGTTTGAGAGTATCTTTTAATATTATACAGGGTATCCCAACGAAAAGCTTGCATCCCTATTTGTGACTCTCCTGGTATATTTTGAAAAAAACTTTCGGACACGTCAATTTTGATTTTTAGGGGGACGTCTTTTCATCTATAGCCGTACAATACAAGGTTGGCCCAAAAAGTTATTGCGTTGTACTTTAGATTTTTAAATGGAAACCTCCATTTTTTTTGGGTTCTCCAAAAACTTTATAATTTTTGTTAATAAAGTTTATACCTATCTTCAATCGTTGTAAAGGGGATTTACAATTATAATAAAATGCCAAAAAAAAGTGATAATAAGGAAATATATCGTAAAAATATTAATCAATTAGTTTCCATATAACAAGACTTTAAAATTAAAAACAACCCTCCTAGAATTAAAAAAAAAAAACAAAAAGCAACCTACAGTCATACGCAAATTAAAGTAAAAAAAATTAATTTTTCTATTAAGTAGGTGGTAATAAATGCTGAAAGTGTTGTCCTCCATGGAACAATAAATATTTTTCATATGTATTTCTCAAATTTTCAAGCATGTATGAAATTATTTTTCTACGTTCAGCCGTAATCCGCTCCCGAAAATCTTAAATGGAATCTAACCGTACTAAAATCTTTACTTTTCAAATACCCCCAAAGGAAGTAATCTAAAGAACTTGAGTCCGGAGATCTCGGCGATCACTCAATGGTGCCTCGTCTGCCTATCCATTGTTTCGGGAAATGCGTGTCCAAAAACTATCGTACTGAAGCCACGTAGTGGGTGGTGCACCATCTTGTTGGAAATAAATATCATTTTCATTAAAATTAACGCTTTTTCTATTATTTCGGTAATTCGTGGTTCTATTGTATTTTCTAACATGTTCAATACGTCTTGCCCGTCAAGTTTCTAGGAATAAGGAAAAGGTCCTACAATATGATTTACGAAAATGCCGGCCCACACATTTATTTTTTCAGGAGATTTCGGTTGTACCTCTCGAAACAGATGTGGATTTGAGTCACTCCAATATCGACAATTATTTTTATTTACAGCACCATGTAAATAGACCGTACACTCATCCGAGAAACAAATATTAAATAACATGATTGCATTGTTGATTAAAAGTTGGGACACAATCGTCTTCATGAAGCTCATGGACAAGTTTTATCTTATACGGGTGAAATTAATTGTCTTTCAAAATTCTCTGTGCTGTTAAGCATGTAAATCCTTAAGAAGCAGCCAGTCCACGAGTGCTTTGGGTGTCGTCAAGTGCTACGTGTTCCATCACTGATAATTCTGCGACTTCATTTCTAACTGGTCGATTTTTTAATGGCGATTACGGCGAATATTAGATGAAGATCCAGTTTCTCAAATTTTCTCATTAATTAGCCACATACTCATCGTTAATATTTTTGTCTGAATGTAATGCATTAAAAAACCGGCGTACTGTTGTAATGCCCCATTTAAATAATAGAGTATTATTATTTTACCCCTTCTTGAACTGAATAAAATTGTTTAATATTTATCAGAACTAGGTAAGTTTACAATTTGAAATCAAAGACAAAGTTTTTCTATGACATATGTGACACTTATGCTATATGTTTTCTTGATGGTATCCATGATTATTATTTTTAGCCATGCAATCGATTTTTTAAGTATTGAGTTAAGTTGGTCAAATTTTAAAATAAACTTAAATAACTTGACAACGATTAAAGATAGGTATAAACTTTATTAACAAAAGTTACTAAAAACGTCATAGAGAATCCAAAATTTTTAAAAAATTGGGGTTTCAATTTAAAAATCTTAAGTGTAATCAATATCTTATTTTTGGCCACCCTGTATTGTACGGCTATAGATAAAAATGCTCCCCCATAGAAATCAAAATTGACATGTCCGAGCGTTTTTCCCAAAATATACCGGAGTCACAAATAAGGGTGCGACCTTTTCGTTGGGCCACCCTGTATGTAGTACGAAAAGATCACCCAATTTTGCAGAGTCATACCCTGACAAAAAAAGGCTAACCCCCTCCAAAAATTATTCCTGGCTACGGCTTTGGCCTATGCACTAAAATAGTTTAAGATCTTTTTCTTCACGTTAAACTCTGGGTCTTGTCTGGATAAAACATAACCAAGACGTTAATGGGGATGGCTTAAAGGTATTCATATAATGTTCGTGGTTGTACTACCACGTCGTCTAGAAGGTGCTGTGAAATGCAATATATCTGCATGATTTGGTATATAAATTATAATTTGTTATTAGACTTTGTTATCAAGTATTTTAATGGTTAACTCAAGTTTCAAATTGAAATTTAATTTCGTAAAGTTTTTTTTAATGGGGTCCAGAGACTTGCAATTAATTGGTTTTATTTATTTTTCTCGAAAACGAAACCAGATAACAGGGGCGGTCTGGCGGCTCTGGGGGCCCTCGGCTGAAATCCGTCAGGGGTCCCCTCAGAATAACCACTCCACCCGCTCCTCCCGCCAACTCACAACACCCTGAATTATTGCAATTAATTGCTTAAATTTATTTACAAGCATAGTATATACTGTTAAATCATAATTTTTGCATTTGCATGTTCAAACTATAAGTTACTCAACATTAACTTTGTGGATGATTAATGATTATTAACTCTCACCTCTCACGACCATTATATCATAGCTGAATAGTTAGTTATATGATCCTCATAATATTAACTGTAATCAAATGGCGAATTGTGCATTAAACAATGAAATATTAGGATATAGTTTGAAAAAAATAGTCTAAATTGTATAAAAAAAAACTTAATTTATTTTTACATTTCATACATCTTAGTTGATACAGATCCAATATTTTAATTAAAATAAAATGTTCAAATCCCTATCCCAACAGGTTCTTTTTTTGTTCTAAGCTACTCTTTGCCACATTGTCAATTCTTTCATTTTTATTCAAGTTTAAAAACAAGTCCCTTTCAACATTCATTAACAGCAGATCTGCCATCAGATCCTGGAACAAATTGGTCCTCAATATATTTTTTACAATTTTCAACTTGGAGAAAACCCTTTCACAGGTTACTTGTGTTCTTGGTGGGGTTATACAGTATTTGTAAGCTTGGTAGAGGTTGAGAAATAACCCAGATTGATACAAATCGTGCACAACGTAGAATGAACATGAGAGGCATTTAAAACATCGTCCGTTCCCCGAGCACTTTGGAATCATTTCCAAATTAATTTCCAAGTTCTTCCATAGTTAGTTTACTTTCGGTTTCTTTGCGGTTGGTAAGAAGGGAGGGGATAAAACTGTGGTAAAGGTTTGCGAATTGTTTTAGCTCCACAAGTAAAAAGGTTTTGTCTATTTTGATTAGCTCCGAAATTGGGTTTAAAGTATTTGGCTGGATTTGGAAAGAGTCCTTGATAATGTTAATTTGAAGCATGGCGACTTGATTGCGAGAAAGTTAAATCACGTATGTAACTGATTTCATACGCATAGAAACTTTGAAGTCGATTTTCTGGCTAAGCGGTATTAATACGAATATTAATTAAGAGAACATTAATTTTCAAGTTTATAATTACCTTTAACATGTTATACTCTGTTTGAAGATATCTGTTGAACTAGAAAAGTTATAAAGGAAATTAATGTTATGTTTCAGGTAAAGTGCCTCTAGCTGAATAAAAAATAATAAATTTGTTCTTAGAATTGTAAAGTCAACCAAACTTGTTTCTTATCCCAAATATCAACTTAATCGGTTAAAGAATGAAATAAATATGCCAAAAAAATTAAACAAAAAATGATATTTTACATCCCTGTATCTTGGTAAGGGTGGAGATTTCGACATTTTCTCACATAACTTATTGACATTTTTTTTCAATGTAGAATCAATAAAGTTTCCTGATGTTGTTTCCGGACACCCTGTATATGCTTGAACGTATTCAAATAACTTAAACATGCGGCTTGGTCTTTTGATTTTTTTCCATCCATTCTTTTTTTTTTGTCCATTTTCTTTTTCTCCTCAAAATCCAATTTAATTAGAACTTCTTTGTCTTCAAAATAAGTTTGTGTTTTATTTTGCGTATTCTTTCGGTTTCATACAAAAATTGGAAACGTTCGTCGTTTCTTTTGTTGGTTGTTTGCTTAAGTAAATTACTTATTAAATTCCACGCCTTTGAATAGTCATTAGGGCTATAAATAAGCCCAAAATTTAGGTATTATAAACTGGTATTATTTAAAGTTTTGCAATAAAAGTAATTGATTCCATATTGCAACAACCTTTATTCGATCCGCACTTTTGTTTTCAGTATTTAGCACCTTCGTGGGCCCCCTTTGGTCAGGGGAGGCCCCGGGGCCCTCGGCGATTGCCGACAAGCCGACCTGATCAGACCGCCCCTGCCAGATAAGAAAAAATATCAGGAGACAAAAAAGTTGCACTTTCAGTTGCTTAATCCAAAAGAAAATATTAAAAGTGCAAAACAAGTTAATGGCGTACTTTTTTTGGATCGCTGGTGCTGAAAAAGTATTTCTTGCGATGATAGTTTCAGAGATATATTTTTGGTTTTTTGCAAAGATGCCTAATTTATTATTACTTTTAAATTTTATGTCATGAATAACAATTCTTAATAAATCTTGGTTTAATTAAAATTATTTATCTTATTTTTCCTACTAGTTCATATATCTTCTTCCCTATTACCCTGATTTCATTCACATTTTTTTCACAGCTATGTATTTTGCAATTAATACTTTTCCTGAACTTATACGTTGGAAATTATTTTTTTAACATATTTTAAGCCAGAATTATTATTAATGATTGACTGTTTCCTTTTTAGACCAAAGTATCCCAAAAATTATGTTCAGCGACTGCGAAAACCTATAGAGAATATAACTTCATGGTTCTTTATCCCATTTTTTGTTTAAACAATATATAATTGTTCAATTGTTTAAAAAGTTATGAATTCTCCATTACTACAAGCTGTGAGCCAAAAGATCGCAATTACAAGTTACGTTTTGCTTATTCGCAATGCATGGTGTTGTTGTTTATAAATCAATTGATCATCAACTTCCTAGGTCGTATGAACTCGAAAATCGAGATCAGCTACAAAAAAAATAGAAAGTACCGAATTCCAACTCGAGATTCCAAAAATCTATAAAATATAAGCACGTATTGGCGCCCCCTGCCCCCTACCTAGCTACGAGCCTGGTCACAACCCAGGGATTCATCCTGCTGTTTCTTCTATCGCGCTTGTAAAGTCCACTACAAGAAGGATTAGGACTTTTTTCCCGTTATTTCTGCTTTTAAAGGATATTACACATTTTTGTATTCTTGGTTTCCGGGTACCAAATACTACATCTGTTGTAGTAAATTTCATTAACTTTGGGCTCGGTTAGAGGTAGGGGGCTATTTTTGCCTCTAACGATTGAAGTATTGGTATTCTACTTACATATAATAACAGCCATCAATATACACTTGTTGAATAATATACTATTATACATTTTTATTATTTTAAATTTTATTTTGTAGAATAAGATTCAGAAACGCTTAAGATTTTTTTTTAATACTCACCATGTTGGGCGAAACGTTAAAACGGTATTTTGCGAGAGACGCAAACTGATGTCTACTACTTGTCTTTGTAGAATCTGTCATTTATAACAGGGTTTAGCCGATAAAACCTAATATGTTATTTAAGTGCAAATTAAACTTTCTTTTTTTGCGTAGCAATGTGCATATTTTTTTTTGTTTCAGGTAAATGGTCCATTGCAAAATCTAAATGAATTTGCCTATGATTTTGGATGTAACTCTGGCTCTTACATGAATCCTGTTAAAAAATGTTACATTTGGTAAAAGCAAAAAATTATTTTTGTTACAAATATTTTTTTAAATAAATTTTTTATTTTAAAATTGGTGTATTTAATTATTGTAGTAATTAGAAACACAGATTAATTAAACTCCAATCTGCAATTTTATAAATACCACAGAAAGGTCTACTACGCGAGAACAAAAACATAATGGGGCCCAGGGCCCCCAGACGATACTTATTTTCTCAGAAACCAAATGTGTGGGATTAAGTAGTGTAAGTATGTACTTTGAGTGTATGGGTACCTGCTAGCTTGGGCCGACGGCCAATTAGCAGGTACCCGGTGCTAAAGGTAAGCAAAAATAGAATTAACAGTCTTTGTGCTGATTTATACGCATGTTTTAGAGAATTTAGTTAAAAATTAATAATCAATACTGCCAGACACTTTCCGTCGGCGGTAACTTTTACTAGACGCTATAAGGTCCCAAGAAAATAATGTAACTTTACTTATATTTTCAGTCTTGATATTTATTCATGCTATTCAGGGAACTACAGGGAACTAGTTCAATACTCTTTGTGAGCAGCCAGACCAATCGGATGGGCCAAACATACCCCCAGGCACACATTAAGTGTCGCTATGTTAAAAAGATATCTAAATACGCATCGATCTTTCTTCTAGACTCACCGTCTATTGTCGGGACCGAATAAAAATGGTAATTGGGTACCCTTTAAAAATAAAAAAAAGATCCATAAAAATATTTATACATCTTTCACAATTAAATCGGAAGGGTTTGGCTTAGTATAAAAACAGTATATAAACTTTTTATCGTATAACTTAATATACCGGGTGTTTCTTAAAGGTGGTTCCCCCTATAACTTTTTTATTTTTTAAGGTGGGAAAATGAAATTTGGCTTGTCAATATATGACATTAAAAAGCATTAAATGGCGCATTCAATTGTTTCTGATGATTTCCGGTTTCACCGGAAATGACCTAAACTTTTGAATTTTAACCCCACCCTGTATTTTTTTTACCTAATCGATAGAAAATGACATTCTTAATACAATGACACCCCATATGTTAACTTTTGACATTTTTCTTTAAAAATATTTATTTTTTTAAAATCCAATCTAGAGTGCCATGACGTCGTTAAAACAACCAAGTCCAGGAGGCGTGGAAAAATAGTTTTAATTATCTTTCATATTTTTTGTCTTTTTAGAAAGGTAAAAAGATTTAAAAAAATTATTCCTAGACATAACTAATTTTTTTCAAATATAACCATGGTGGCTCGTTAGCATATTAAAAAAAAAGTATTTTTTTGTGAAAAATTTGATACCCCACACTTGATATTTGGAGTTAAATCAACACTAAAAAAGCTAATATATAGGCATAGTAGTTGTTGCTTATAAGAATAATAATTATCTATTATATTATTATTATTATATTATTAATTATTATATTTATAGGTATTCAAATCAAAATGCCTTATTAATAAACACAGCAATAACTTTAAATAAATAAATCGCATTTAAATATTAAACTGTGTAACATCATTGTTTAACATCAATGTTTTTGTTTATTTCCAAGCCTACCTGAGAAAATTGCGGAATTGCATATGACTTTTAATTGAATGCCACAGCCCGGATGTTTTAATAATTTTATAAGCAACAACTACTATGCCTATTTTTTTGCTTTTTTAGTGTTAATTTAACTTAATTAAAATATCAAGTGTGGGGTATCAAATTATTCAGAAAGAAATGCTCTTTTCAAATATAGCAACGAGCCACCATCGTTCAGTTTAAAAAAATTGAGTTTTTTTCTAAATAAAATTTTAAAATTTTTTTTTACCTTTAAAAAAAGAATAAAATACGTCAGAAATTTAAAAAAACTATTTTTTGACGCCTCCGTGATTAAAAAAATTGGTTGTTTTAACGACATCATAGCTTTTCAGATTAATTTTTTTAAAAAATTAAATTTTTTAAAGGAAAAAATGTCAAAAGTTGACATATGTGGTGTCATTGTATTTAGGATGTCATTTTCTATCCAATTAGGCAGTCAAAAAAAAACAGCTGATTATGGTAAACAAACTTGGGAGGACAAAAACCCCCGCTTAGCAATTTAACTCGCCTGCGCATTTCCTGTTTTATAGTTTTTTTTTTCGGATTTCAAGTAGTTTAAAGTGTTTTTTTTAAGTATATTTATATTATTTGGGAGTCTTAGTAATGGTATTAAAGGGGAGAATCAATCATGAGCGACTATTTTGTGAAGCTAAAGCAAAAAAATGGGGATGCCGCAAATCGATACAGACAAAAGCCCCCCCGGAATTAATTTTGTGGATCCGTTTTGTTTAAAAGAGTCGGATTTAAGTATGAATCCTGCTGATTTCCCCCCCGTTACAAAAAATGGATATTGTGGGGCTATTTAGTGCTTACAACAAGCTTTAAAACACACAACAACAAATGAAAGCCCCCCGTGTTTTATGTTCCTGCACATAGTATGAAGTTTTTGGATGCAAAAATTATTAAAGACAAGGTGCTTTTAATAAAATTAAAACCACTGTCCAAAAACCCATTTAAATTTAAATTGGGGATTTAAAAAAATTTTTTACTTTGTAGAACATACAGTATGAACTGTGTCAATCTGGTAACCCAGTGTTTCGGAAGTGTGGTCGGGGCACTTGTTTCAACTCACATATTTAAGGGTGTTAGTACAGTTATTTTTAAAATTTTTAAATAATTATTTACTATTCTTTATTTAGGTTTTTTTTTTTGGAAAGGGGGGCAGCCCCGTATTGATTATTAAGTTTTGTTTATGGTTTTAAAGTTTTAAATAAAAAACTTAAATATAATAAAAAATGTATATAATTTTAATAGGTTATTTAGGAAAAGTAGAGCTTTATCAGGTGAATATTTAAAAACCAAAATAGCTTATGAAAGGGGGAAAAGTAATGAGAACACAACTAAAGATAATATACTAATTTCATACAAAACTTTGTTTTATTGCTTTAAGTGGTATTGGGGGAAATTTTTAATTTTTTTTTTTATTTGATTCTTAAAAAACCGTAAGTATAACAGACTTGACCATTACATCAGTAATGGCACCAAGTGCAATGACATGTTATCTGTTGGTGGGCATTTTGATTTAATGATCGCTGGGGAAAAAGTAAATTTTAGTCTAGTACACTTTTTTTTTTCTCGACAATAAAGTAGTACTATATTGGGGGTACCTAACCCCATAATTAAGTAACCCTTTTTAAACCCCAAAAGGAGGTAAGTAGGTTTAAAATTTTATTTTTACAATTTTTCCCTGCGACCGCCCTTTATTGTAGCTCACACCTTTTTTTTTTTCCCAAAGGGGGCAGACTTCTAATGAATCCGATATCAGATTGGGGAGAGAGTTCTTACATCTCCCCTTACTCATGTCGCTCTCGGACATGAACACAATATGTATTTGGTGTCTCTGTCTCCCGGGGGATGACGAGCAGACGAAGATCCGGGGCCTGCCCCCCCCTGCCGGGGTAGTGACATGGGGGGCTACCAGGTCCTTTGTTACAGGAACCAGATGTTTCTTTCCCCTTAGGCCATATCTTCGGCCTTTTTCCCCCGAAACCGGTCGTATCTGCTTTCTGTTTAAAGCCCCCCAAAAAAATAATAGACTATTTATTATTAAGCACTTAAAAAAAACAAAATAAATTTTTACCATTATATTTTTTAATTTGCGCATGCAAAGCAATATTTATGATTTTCCATTTTTGTCGTGATATTCATTAAAACCCCGGGGTTCAAACTATTAAACAGACTGGGGGATAGATTCCGTAAAGCATCATTCTTATTTAAAATAGAAGGAATCCTGTAAAAAAACCCCTCATTCCTGTCTCCTCTATTAGCACAGTTTATTACCAAAAAAAAAGAAGGCATTTTTTTAAATTTTTAACTTCATAAAAATCCTTAAAATTGCAAAAATTTTCTTATAAAAAAACCCAAAGTAAACCTGTCCTCCAAGAGAATGAAATCAGCTGTTGTTGACAGTTCGTTAGACTGCCTAATGGGTAAAAAAAAATTTCCCCGGGCGCGGGAGGAAGGATTCCTACTTTAACGCCCTAGCGAGATTTTAGGGGGAAACCCAAAAACCCAACCTAACCTTATTTTTATTGTTTAGGGGAGCGGGGTTTTTCCTTTGTTGGTAATTTTTTTCAAAACGGTTTTCTGCTATTTTACTATTATATGGTTAATATTTTGGTATACACACCTTCTGTTATTCATTAGGAATACGAATTTACGTGCGCACAAAAAAAATTCTGTCTGAAAAAAAATTGGGAAAAAAAATTTAGTTTCCAGAACTAACCATGACCGACTAGAACTAAAAGCTTTTAATTTTTCAAAAGGTTTTCATGGTTAGTTTTTTAACAAAGCGGCTTTTTTTTTTTACCCATATACTTAAAAAAACCAATATACTGCTTACATTGACATAAAATTTGGGAAGAAAAAAGGGGCATATTCGACGTCCCATGAAAAAAAGTATATGTCCATTTCAAGATGGAGTCAGTATATTCGCACCCAAAAAGCATTTTTTGGGGTTGGTGAAAGTTTAGACGATCGATAACCGTTGTGATGACCAGCCAATGGGGTGTAAGAATTTCACTCATGCGCAGTTGGAAGCTCTCCATCGTTAAATAGATTTATGGAAAATTTATATTATGTTTGGTAGTGCTATCTCTTTTTGGGTTTTAAAAAATCATTAAAAGCTTATGGACGTTATCAGATATTGGTTTATAAGATATGATTTTACCCAATTTTTTTTCAGACGTAAAAAAAGGGAGACGTCATTTTCGTTTCGAGTTCTTCTAATGTCCGCTAGGTGTGCTACAGTAGGAATCCTTCCTCCCGGGACCGGGAAGTGAAAAAAAAAAAGGGTGTTCCATTTAAAAAAAAAGTTTAGGTCATTTCCGGTAAAACCCGGGAAAAATTTGGGAAAAACTGAACACTTCATTGAATACATTTTTAGGTCATATATCGACCCCCCCCTTTTTTTTCCCATCTTAAAAAATAAAAAAGTTATAGGGGGGAACCACACCTTTGAGAAACACCCGGTATAATATATAATATATTTAAGTATTAATAATAATAAAAGAAAATTAAAAAAATAAGTTTTTGGTATACCTTTCCCGGGGAAGGTTTTACTTTCGTCATAAAGACGTCATTACTTGGAAAAAAGGGTTGTCGTAGCTAATTCATATAAATTCAATGCTGTTCACTTTTTTTTAATTAAATTAGGCAATATTGATGCAAGTACTTTTAAAAAAGCGTTCTTTAAGAAGTTGGGAAGGTTTTCTAATAAAAATTTTAATTCATCATGATCCGATTGCCCCAAAAAATTTTTAATTTTTTAAGGTAATGCTAAGCTTAAATCAAAAATTTTTTTTTGGCCAGAGTTATCGGCGGATTGAAGACTTTATCTCAGCCTAAAAAAATCTAGACTTAACGTTATTCTTGTCTCAATTTTGTTTTTTTTTTGTTTCTCATGATGAAAGCCCATCGAAACCCCCGATTTTTTAAAAAAATTGGGTTTTAATCGGCATAAGGGAAAAAAGTAATTATCCGAATACAACATTTTTAGCAAGATTTATTTTTTTTTAAACCAACAGTGTTAATTAAGCCTTATAAAAACCCAGAAAGAAATACCTGCGATATAACGATTTGCAGTTATTTTAAACTCTTTCCGATTTCCAAAAAAAAAAAAGGTCTTAAAAGGTTTATTTTTTATAATATTTTGCCCTTTTTTTATACCTTGCTAGAACAAACGTTTTCAAAGAAATATAGTCATAATTTAATTTTAATATGTACACCAATAACAAACCACAAGAATAAAAAATCTATTACCTTAAAACTGCAGTAAGTAGTAACAGGTTAATTCCTGCATTTCTCCTGTGTTAAATTAAAATTTAAAATCAATTTTTTCACCTTCTGAATAGTGAGGATTTTACACAATAAAAATAGAAAAAAAAAAAAAAAAATCTGACCTTACTTTTGACAAAACAATTTTTTTGAAAGTTTTAAAAATGACATAATTTTTCCCCTATTTTAGGTATTTTATTGTAGTTTAAAAATCACGTGAACCAGCCTTTTATTTTAAAAAAAACCAACCTTTTTTGGGCATTAATTTTTTATTGTTTTTACCTTTTTTTAAATTTTTAAAAAAAAGGAAATTGATGAGAAAGTAAAATTCGGAAAAAATAAGTTGGAGATGCCAACCAATTAAATAAATTTTGTAATTTTTTAAAATTTAAGATAAAAGTTTGAAATTAAAATATATGGTTTTTTTTTAATTAACAAATTTTTAAAAATTTTAAAAATATTTTTTTGAGAAAAAATTTTTAATCATAACTTTTTATTTAAAATATATTTAAAAATTTTTGGATGGGATACCCAATTTTTAAAAAATCGATAACCGATTTTGAAAAATCGACATGCGTTATTCAGTTTAATTTGAATTAGAAAATAACCGATTCCAAAAAATTGATTTGCTGGAAAAAAAAAAATGAAAAAAAAAAGTTTAATTTTTAATGAAAAAAAATAGATTTATGTAAATAGAGAGGACAATTAATTATAAAAAAGGTAATTTTTTTACTTACCGGGCCCACGGCCGATTTTATTAAAATGTTGTATACGGGGGGGTTTTTGGGGGCTTTTTACGAATCTGAAGTCAATTTTGTTTTTTTATTAAAAAAAATTTTTTAAATGAAGGTGAAATTAAATTTATTTTATAAAAAAAAAAGTGTATTTCGATAAAATCTTCTATTTTGGGTGTAATCAGTTTTAAGAAGGAGGAATTTTTTGGGAAAATTTTTTTGGGGTTGGAAGTAGGGGGTTTTAACTTAAAAACAAGAGTAATAAAAAATTTTGTTCAGATTTGTGATCAGCGCCCCAAAAATCCCCGGTATACAAAATTTCAAAAAATCGGGGCCGGGGGGGGTAAGTAAAAAGTTACCAAAAAAATTATAGCAAAGGAAAATTTACTTACTAAAATAATAATAATAATATATATTACAAAAAAGTAAGATCCCCGTTGACAAATTTTTGGGGGTCCCGGGGGTTTTTTTCAAATATATAATATTTAGTGTTTGTGTTTAGTTAAAAGGGGTTTTAGAATATTCATTCAGAAATCAAGAATTTAAAATTCAAAAAATTAAAAAAATAAAATAATTATATAATTCAATTATCAATTAATCCGATTATTAAATATTATAATTTAATAATCCGATTTTTAAAATAATCCGATTAGCCCATCACTAAAATTTATTAATTTTATTCTAAATAAATTCATTCCTCCAACATACCTACCCTCCTGGTCGCTAGAATACATAACCGAGTTCCTGTCTCTGATGCTTGCTGATTGGTGGGCTGGGTACATACCCATCCCCGCCGAACAAACAGGCATGTAGAGCGATAGAGAAAGGGTTCTTCCCTAGCGTTGATTGAGAAGTTTTTCGCAAATAACGCTCCTAGTCTAAACTACCATTTTTCTTTCTTTCTCGCACACCTGTTC
>JAHBCN010020687.1:0-15006 GCA_019359885.1 Listronotus oregonensis
TATTCTTCAGAACATCATCAATGATATTTTTCCCCTGAAAGACAACATCGAACAAGTATTTATAACTCGACTTGCAGGTCTTATAGATAACTCTAGTTTTGTCATATTTATAGTGTCCCTGGAATATACTAAAAAAAAGACCTACGGAAGCCAGAAATATTTTATTCATTCCTCAGAACATCATTAATGATATTTTTTCTCTATAAGACGACAACTCATGGAATTAAATTTATACTGACTTTGCAGGTCTTATAGTTTCTTTTAAGGAAAAGGATGTCCCTAGGCCCTGGAATATACTAAAAAATAAAAGACCTCCTGAAGCGAGAAATATTTTATATATTCCTCCAACATCATCAATGTTATTTTACCCTTTGAATGACGACAACTCATCGAACAAGTACTTATAACTCGATTTGCAGGTTTTATAGATAACTCTACTTTTGACATGTTTATAGTAAAAGGATGTCCCTATAATATACTAAAAAATAAAAGACCGACTAAAGCCAGAAGAATTTTATTTATTCCTCAGAACATTATTAATGATATTTTACCCTCTGAAAAACGACAACTCATCGAACAAGTATTTATATCTCGATTTGCAGGTTTTATAGATAACTCTAGTGTTGAAATGTTTATAAAAAAAAGGATGTCACTAAAATATAATAAAAAATAAAAGACCTACTAAAGAAATATTTTATATTCCTCAGAACATCATTAATTATATTTTACCCTCTAAGATGCTACAACTAATCATTAAAATTTTAACCCGATTAAAGATCTTGATAATTCTGATTTTAAATCTGTATGGTAAAGTAGACAAAATATAACTAAAAAAATAAAAGGGCTTGTAACCACCACTTTGTGTTGAACACCTGGTTTTAAAATTGTTGGTGCCTGCTGGTCTTTAAATCCAGGTGCTCCTCTATGTTTTAATTGCAAAGAGTCAATTTAAAACATCCTGTATATAAAATGAAAATATAAACGAAATCTTTCATCTTTTTCTCAAAATAATGTAAATTTAAAAGGTATCAAAGTCCAAGCGTAGAAATTCGATTCCCTCATATATTTTTACTCAGGGTTCACCCGCCTTGCCATATAAATTTATGTATTGAAACCAGCGGCATGATACTTTTGATTGGGAAGGCCAAAAATACTGGCTAAAATATTTTTTCCCCCTTTTTGGCAAAATGTATAAATTGAATAGATGTGAAAACTGTGTTTCTTTCGGTTATTTCCTTTTTTAAGGGAACACAAAACCTGTCAAAAAGGGTGGTAAATTGAAATTTTTAAATACCTTATTTTTGTTGCTGTTTTTTATTCCTCATTCCAAATCCTATGTTTTAAATTTATTACTTTATATTGTTACATTAAATTAGATTCAGACCCTGGGTGCCACAATTCGAGTGCATGCATGGGATCTCGGAAACCGTAAGATATGAAGTCGGTTAAATTATGGCAAAGTTTTATTTGCGTAACTAACCATATACACTTTAGAAAATTCAAATTCCAGTCTTGGAGATACCCGGGAAAAAAAACCGTTTCCATTTCGTTTTTTTTTTTCTGAGGTTATTTAAAGAGATATGGAAAAAACAAAAGACACTTTTTTCGGCCCTTTTAAGCTCTCAAAACACGTTGAGAATTTTCCGCCGACTTTCGTTTTGGTTAAACTATCATCAACTTTATTTTTTGTGGCTAACTCCATTACAACGGAGGTATTGTCAAATGTTAGGACGGAGTTTTATAATCCGCTTGAGTATTGCGGAGCTCAGCAGGGCAATGTCTTCGAGCATTTATTAAAATGAGAATGCTTTTGAGTTTATTTTTTAGAATTATTTTTTTATTATTAGAATTACTATTAATTTCATAAATTTTTAAGAATGTTAACAAGTTTTTTTTTTTAATATAGCAGTTTTTATTTTATTTTTAGTCTTAGGTCTAATAAATATTCAACAACCTTTTAATTACTGCTGTATTAAATACAACAGTGATTAACCTGACGGCATAAAAACAAAAATATCGTAAAAAATCTAAAAATGCGATTGACAATCACGCCTTTAACGTCCGGGGTCCGGCTGATACTGCCGAGTGCCGATCGCCGTTCGCCGAATAGAAAGCCCCGCCCGCGGTATTCCCCTCTTCTTGTTGAGGCGGTAGAAGGGGAATCGACAACAGCACATTTTCTTATGATTATGATGCGCTCAACGCACCAGAATAAAGAAATGCTAGTTTATAAGCTTATTAAGAGGTTATACGCAGTTAGAATTTTCAAAAAAAAAAACTTTTTTTTCTTTTTGGATTTTCGGAATGTATTTGAGTATATTTTTTGAAAACTTCAAACCGATCCGGCAAATATTTTCGGAGATATATCCATTATTTGTAAAAGGGCGCTTTTAGGCGTTGAAAGTGGTAAAGTAAAACCGGAGTAGCGGGTGTTTTCAGGTGCCTATCAATACCCTATTCCTTTTTTCATCGAAAAGTCGCCTCGACCTTTTAGAAGCGCTGTTTGTAGATAGCATCTTATGGCCCCGAAATAACGAAACCATGTAAGTTCAAAAAAAAAACCTTGTGTAAACTTCCTTGAAATGCGTTTGTCTCAAAACGGTGTTTCAAAGTTGGTGATCAGGAGATTTTAAAAACGGCGTAACCGATCGATCTGAAATTTTAACACAAACTTTCTCGGATATATTCTTCAGGGATTGATCGAAGGAATAAGATTTCCGACAATTATTTCTATTTTTTTAATAATTTTTTCGCGAAAATTTTAGTCGCAAAATCGAATATCTTTTTACACAGACGCTATTTAATCAAAAATTAAAATTTTGACCAGTCCTTCAATCAATTTCGGTATTCATCTATCCACTAAAGGAATCTGACCTATTTTTTTGACTGAAGATATGATGATCACCGCCAAACGCCTTTCTTGGAGGACCTTCGGGAAGATCTTCTACAGGAGCAGATAGATCAATATTTTTACATGATCTAAGTGTCATTAGTAACTTAAAGTAAACCTATCTGAATTTATTACTTGTATATTTAATGCCCTTTCTATAAAAAACTTTTAAAAAAAACGTCTTTTCGGCTTGAACTGGAATTTAAAAAAAAAAAATATTTTATGCACAAAGCGCATTTTAAATTTTTAAAAAAAAAAGATCAAAAAACGTAAAATGGAAAAATTTAATAAAAATAAAAATTTGAAGGTTGGTTTTTTTTTTTCCCATTCTGATTTTTTACCAATTTTTGTAGATGTAAATAAAGATATTGGGGACATTATAAATATAATAAAATGGTCAAAATTAAAAATTTAAATTTTCACGAATATGATAGGTGAAAACAGGCCGAATTTCACCCACCTCCTTTGTCTTGAATGTACTTTCACTTTAATATCATTGTCAACTTTTTGGTCTTTTAGTGTAAATTTTTATATTCCAAAAAAATTATTTTTAATGATCAGATTAGGCGAATCCTTCCAGATAATCAGATTATGGGAATCCGTCTAGGCCATAAAATAAAAATTTTTTTTTTTTTTTTTTTTTATATATATATATTTTATATATATATAATATATATTTTTTTTTTTTTTTTTTCTTAATCTGACCCTTAGTATTTTAAAATGGCGATTTTTTTACTTTTATGGGCGGTTTGCGTCCCCCCAAATTAGATTATTAAATGTGACTTTTTTGATTCACTTCCCCCCTTGAAAATCGGCCCCCGATTAAAATTTGTTTTTTTTTTTTTCCCCTTCCCCCACCACCCCCCCATAAACGATCGATACGTACATTATTAAAAATAAGTGGGACATGGATGCTATAAAAATCTGCCCCTAGTTGTCCTAACAGTTTTTTTTTTTTTTTAAAATCTATTTACGCTTCCCCCACCGTGAAAAGTATACATTTTATAACATTTTTTTCTTTTTATCATCAAACCCTTTTGCAACCCAATGGGGCTCTATGACGCTCGTAAACCCCCCTTTTGCATCGTGGGCTTCCCTATATTAAACTAAAAAAAACATTTGACTTGACTTAGAAAGCCCTATTGTCTAAAAGTTTTTTTGGGGGGCTGACGTCCAAAAATTTAAATAATAACTGCCAAAAAAATTTTTTTCCAAAAAAGATTTTACCAGGTGTTTCCAAAAAGGCAAAAAAAACGATTTAATGTATTTTTAATTTAATTTGAATTTTGGGAAAACGTATTCAAAGGGGGTTTGCAAAACCCCTATTATTCTCCGGGCGTTCGATTCCCCCCCGATATTAATTTGACGCCATTGGGGGTAAAGATGTGATTTTGGCCCAAAAAGAAATTTGTTATATTGATTCCACTGTAAATTAACCACGGTGTAGAGGGGAATCCATATGGTTATTTATTCATGAAGGGGTGGGTCGTTTCGCTGGTCTAAGTGGGGGTGACAGTAAATTATTGCAGATTTAATCTTGTCTTTGTTTGTTTCTTTTTTTACGTGTTGTTATAATAATATTTTTAAATATTCCTTTCTATACACAATGAATATGTTTTGTGGCAATTTTGAACATATTGATGGATATTTAAAAAACCCCCGGACTATAGACACACAAAAAGGTAGGTAAAACAATTTTTTTTTAAGCGTACTTTATATTAAAAAAAATTCCCTTTATAAAAAATGACTATAACTTAAGGGGTGATTTTCTATATCAGACTGGTCGCAAGTGAAATTCCTTTTGCATGGTGATTGTTCAGCTTTTTTGACTTAAGAAGATCGTCCAAATTTCAGAACGGTGCGGGGTTGGATCAATTCTTTTTGATTTTTTAGTCCTCTTTTATTGAGGTTGAAAAGGGTAAAGGGTAACATCCACCAAAAAAAAATTTTCAACTTTTTATTACTTTAAAACGATCGTATAAAATTTCAGACCATCCGAGGTTGGATCCCAAATTTTTTAAAGGTACTTTTTTTAATTTTTACAAATTTTCACTATATAAAAAATGACTGTAACTTTAGGGGTGATTACTATAGTCAGACTGGTCCCAATTAAAAATTTTTTTTGCATGGGATAGGTATGCAATAAGCTACCTTTATACCAATTTTTTTGGAACAACTTTTTAAGGGTCTTTATAATTTTGAAAAAAAAATTTTTTTTTTTAAAAATGACTGTGACTTTAGGGGTGATTTACTATAGTCAGACTGGTCCAAGTAAAATTTCTTTGCATTTGGGAATTAGGTATGCAATAACTATTTTTACCAATTTTTATGGGGAAAAACTTTTTAAAGGGTGCTTTTTAATTTTTGAAAATTTTCCCCCATAAAAAATGATTTTTAACTTTAGGGGGGGATTTACTATAATCAATGGTCCAAGTAAAATTTCTTTTGCATGGTAATTAGGTATGCAATAAGCTACCTTTTTACCAATTTTGTTGGGAAAAACTTTTAGATACTTTATAATTTTTTGAAAATTTTCCTATATAAAAAATGACTGTAACTTTAGGGGTGATTTACTATAGTCAGACTGGTCAAAATAAAATTTCTTTTGCATGGTAATTAGGTATTAAAAAAGCCCCTTTTTACCAATTTTGTTGTGGAACAACTTTTAAGGATACTTTATAATTTTTTGAAAATTTTCCCTATATAAAAAATGACTGTAACTTTAGGGGGTGATTTACTATAGTCAGACTGGTCGCAAGTAAAATTTCTTTTGCATGGTATTGGTTAAAAAGCTACCTTTATACCAATTTTGTTGTGGAACAATTTTTTAAGGGATATTTTAAAATTTTTGAAAATTTTCCTATAAAAAGGACTGTAACTTTGAAATTTTGATTTACTATATTTAGACTGGGTCGCAAGTAAAATTTCTTTGCATGGTAATTAGGTAGCAAAAAGCTACCTTTATACCAATTTTGTTGTGGAACAATTTTTTTAAAAGATATTTTATAATTTTTGAAAATTTTCCCTATATAAAAATGACTTAACTTTGGGGGTGATTTACTATAGTCAGACTGGTCCCAAGTAAAATTTCTTTTCATGGTAATTAGGTATCCCAAGCTACCTTTATACCAATTTTGTTATGGTTTTTTAAGGTTTTTTAAATTTTTGAAAATTTCCCTATATAAAAATATTAACTTTAGGGGTGATTTACTATAGTCAGACTGGCCCAAGTAAAATTTCTTTTGCATGGTAATTAGGTATGCAATAAGCTTTTTATACCAATTTTGTTTGGAACAACTTTTTGGATACTTTATAATTTTTAAAAATTTTTCCCCTATATAAAAAATGACTGTACTTTAGGGGTGATTTACTATAGTCAGACTGGTCCAGTAAAATTTCTTTGCATGGAAATTTAAAATTATGATAAGCTACCTTTTAATTTTTTTTTGGAAAACCCTAGATACTTTATAATTTTGAAAATTTTCCCTATATAAAAAATGACTGTAACTTTAGGGGTGATTTACTATAGTCAGACTGGTCGCAAGTAAAATTTCTTTTGCATGGTAATTAGGTATGCAATAAGCTACCTTTATACCAATTTTTGTTGTGGAACAACTTTTTTAAGGATACTTTATAATTTTTTGAAAATTTTCCCTATATAAAAAAGGACTGTAACTTTAGGGGGTGATTTACTATAGTCAGACTGGTCGCAAGTAAAATTTCTTTTGCATGGTAGTGGGTAGAATAAGCTACCTTTTAAATTTTGTTGTGGAACAACTTTTTAAGGATACTTTAAAATTTTTTTGAAAACCTATATAAAGGACTGTAACTTTGGGGTGTGATTTTCAAAGTCGAGGGGTGGCAAGTGAAATTCTCTTTGCATGGTGATTAGGTATACAATAAGGTACCTTCATAACAATTTTACATAGGTCTTTTTGGTATTAAGAAATAGTGTACACCAGGGTGGCGGGCCCAAACCCTGATTAAAAGATCTCTGTTTTCTGACGAAATCGTGTGCGATCTTACTAATTACATACTTCTTGAAATTTTCAATGAAATAGTATAAATTATGCATTATTCTATCATTTTATTAGGAGGGAAAAGATTAAATTAAAATCTTCCACGAGATAAGCAAAGTCAGATTTGTAGTGGAAAACAGGAATGCAGTTGTTCAACATATTTCTTCAAATTTCGATATTTCTCGTTGGATACCAATGCCCAATGGCATATATTAGGAATGATCTTGCGTTTAGAAATATATCAGAGCATAAAGTAATAATTTCGATTTAAAATATTACGTGGTTTGGACCTTTTTTTTGATTTTAGAATTTTCAAACCAAAAATTCATTAAATAAGATAGCTCAAAGTTTTTTTATGACCTGAAAATGTTTTTCGTGGAGTCAACTACAAACAAGTAATTGCAAAGTCGTCAATTATTTTAAATAGGATGACTAGTTTCCGTCTATAATTTTTTATAGTTTGAAAATTTCTCTAATAGGCTCAATTTATTAAATGGGATATCTCAAAGTTTTTTATGACCTGAAATGTTTTTTCGTGGTGTCCAGTCGTTAATTTTTTTAAATAGGATGACTCGTTTTCGTCTATATTTTTTTATAGTTTGAAAAGTTTTCTAATAAGCTCAATAAAAATTAGGGCAGTTGTTAAGAAGCCGCAAAATCAGCTCTGCTATGGGGACGCGACTGCAATGGTCAGAGCGGTAAGGGGGTCCACAGGGTGGGTACTATCGCCCTGCTGTGTTTTATCGGCTTCTGGCGGAGCTGTCAGCAAGAGGCTTCGATGTACCCAAAGGGTACGCAGACGACCTCGTAATCACCATCAGGGGCATGATGGCATATTATCTTCATGGCGGCCCTAAACTTGGTTGAGAACTGGTGCTCAACGGAAGGGCTAAATTCCCAAACAAATAAAACAATTTTAATACCGTTTACAAAAAAGGGGGAAAACAAGGTTTATAGCTCCTATGTTAAACGGCATTACGATCTTTCTAAAGTAAATATCGGGGAAATTTTCCTTGACCAGAAACTCAGGAGACCTGACTGGTCACCTTAAATTTTGGAAAAATCAGATTGAAGCTCTGACCAAACCCACGGACATAATTGCCTATAGTGCGGACTTCCAGCGTTTTTGAGTGGTTATTCAAGACCGCCAAACTATGAGTGTGAAGGAACCAAAGCATAAAAAAGGCTCACTTGTCTGGTACATTAATGGACTAAGATGGAACAAGGGGTTGGAGCGGGTGTCTTTGGACTAGATGCAGACTATCAAAGTCTCTCAAGGTTTTTTTTCCATCTTCAAGCTAAAACCATGAAATTGATATTTGCGCTTCTGAATACGAGCGCAACCATATTATCGGACAGCCAGGCTGTTTTGAAGCATTGACTTCATGCTTTTTTAACTCAAACCCTAGCCTGGGAATGCCGACAATCACTAAACCAACTGGCCAAACACAACAGAGTTACCCCTGGAGTGGGTACCAGGACATGAGGAGTGGAGGGCATGAATTCCCGAATCAGGAAGGAGCACAGAGACCATTCTATGGACCTGAGCCTTTCGTGCCCACTAGAGGCCACCTCTACGAGGAACTCAGGACATGGGAAAAAGTCAAAAAGGGCTACGGGAACAACATCCCAGGACAAAGGGGGGGAAAGATTTATTTCGCATTCACCTGAAAACAAAAGCTACGGGAACTTAAAAAAATGAACTTAAACTGGTTACCGACTTCCTAACAGGACATGGCCCTTGGAGGTATCACCTAAAAAAAATGGGAAAGACTGAGGATGAACAATGTCGGTTTTGTCAAGGCAAACGAACTGGGGAACACATTCTCTGTAAATGCAGAGAACTGACCCGACAACGGCTTAAATACCTCGAAGGGTATATCCTACTCTAGAGATATTATTCAGCTTGCACCGCGTAGTCTCTGAACTTTGCAAAGGTATGGGAATTACCGGGCACTAAAAACGAAGGGTATTCAAAAAAAGATCGGACGAAGTGAAGGAGGGCTACACTAGACCGAGGGGCCGTTTATTAAAATTTACAATAAAATTTTACAAAAAGGGCAGTTGAACGATTAGTTATATATTCGATCTCAAAAATTTTCGAAAAAAAAAAAGAAAATAGTGGCACCTTGTATAAAAAATTTAAAAATGAGTTACCTGTCAATCTGTCTGGGTAAATTTTTATTTTGACATACTCTTGTTGGTAGTTGTCAGAAATTAAACGATTAGGTTATCAGTCAATATCGGTCAAAATGGTTTATTCAGACGAAGAAAAACGCGGTATGGTCTTATGCTACGTTAGAAACAATCAACAAGAGGCTTAAGTAACCTTGAAATAAATGCCGTCAAACGATTGACGAGATTGCAGAATGTCCCTATATTTGGGATAATTGGTTAAATTTTTTCATACGGAATATCCTGAAAACTAATCGTTCAACGGCCCTAATTTTTATTAAGCTTATTAGAGAATTTTTCAAACTATAAAAAAATATAGACGGAAACTAGTCATCCTATTTAAAAAAATAACTACTTGACACCACGAAAAAACATTTCAGGTCATAAAACACTTTAAGCTATCCCATTTAATAAATTTTTAGTTAGAAAATTCTAAAATAAAAAAAAGATAAAACCTGGGGGTCCACTTATAATGAATCGCTGTAAAGCACTTTTTTTAGCCATTTCATATATGTCACTATGATCAATGGAATCATTAAAGGGATAACTAATGAATTCTACCAACATTTTTGAATTATCATTATTATTATTATTATTAGGAAATTCTTTATTAAATATACTTAAAAGGTAACATATTACCGTTCTTTGAAAATCATGAGATCAGATGTGGTTAGTTGTGGTTAGTTTTGGTCAACAAGTTTTCGATAGAAATTCGCTTTAAAAATTAAATTTCTCGAGTCACACACAGCTAAATCACGTTATTATTGTCACTATACTCTTCCATTGTACTATTTTTCATTAAACTTTGGAAAACACCATCAAATTTGTTGTTTGTCGACACCATATTGACAGTTGGAGTTTCGGCGCTAGGGTGGCAGAAAGTGGAACTAAATTGATATGAACAAGTTTCTAGCGATTTGATCCAATAGCTGAATATCCCTTCAGGCCGATAGTTGAACGGCGCTGTTTATTAAGAGGCAGGTGTTAATTAAACGGCTAAATAAGCTAGTTATAATATATATATATATATATATATATATATATATATATATATATATATATATATATATATATATATATATATATATATATATATATATATATATATATATATATATATATATATATATATATATATATATATATATATATATATATATATATATATATATATATATATATATATATATATATATATATTGTTTTGCCTTGCCGGGACTAATTTGGGCCCGGGTTGATCGGTTGGCCACCCCCGGTGTACACTATTTTATTTTTTTTTTTTGTAATCGCTTTAATGGAAGGTGTATTTAGGACTGGTGGGTCAAGAAGGGAAAATATTACTGAATAACGAACAGACCTCATGTTGTACAGTCTCCAACAAAAAAAATATTTTTTTTGCATTAAGATCCTGCAACTTTCGGTAAAAATTCGATCTTCTTTGGAACAGCGCTAAATATGTGCTTCATTCAAATACTGCAAAGATGAATTAAACTAAAGGAAAAAAAATAATGATCCGTACTGGTAATAGTTAAAAGGGGGTCGCTTTCATCAATCAATTTTTGTTAGAGAGATGTTCATCCCATTTACTATGGATACTTTGGAGACTGTCCGGGGTAAACTTCCTTAAAAACTTCGTAAACAAAAAAAATTGGAATTGGCGAAAAAAAAGCAGTAAAATGGGCGATTCCCAAAATCGAATATCTCAGAAACCACTAGGCAAAACTGCCTCAATTTTTTTAGAGGTAATAAGAATACTTACATGAATTAACAAACCAAATTTCATACCTTTACGTAGAACGATAACTAAATTATAATAGGTGGAAAAAGAGGCTGAAACATTTCGTGTCACATACCTACTGCTTGTGGCAGGCCGGAACCTGTGAACGCATGTGAGAATTTGTCGTCCTATTTAACGAAAAAAAATCTAAAGCTAATAATTCAGAAAACGTCAATTCTTCGCTTTTATCTTTAAAGGCATAATTCCTCAAGAAAAACTGTTTAAACTCATCTTTCCAGCTTTTGTTATTTTTTCTTACACTTTCGAGCCCCTTTTTGCATCTTTTCATTTCGCAGCGGCTGATTACTTCTTGCTGTATGCCTTGATCGTTTTCTTCCCCTTTTTTTTCAGGGCGTATATCAGGGGTATGTGGGCTTTTTTCGGGGGATTTCTTGCAAATTAGGTGATTTTCGCATAAAAGAGAGGGTTTTTTGTGTAATTATGAGGTCTGGCGCCTTTTTCTGCGTTGCAGATTATAAACGAATGTAGTTTTTCAAGTTTAGTAGCTTTTAATGAAAAAAATACTGAGATAGTTTAGTTTTCTTAGAGTTCTGTACCATCGAAGGAAGAACAGAACCCTCAGACGGCGCATCACTTAATAAGTCCCCGCTCCAGTCAAGAAAAACACACTTTTTTAGAAACATTACTTTCCTTGAAGTGTGACACGTTGATTTCAACGCTAATCTAACTTTATGATACTTTGTTTATAAAAAGATTTGTCCTTGCTTTCAAAATACGTCACAGTTTCGGCAATCACTTCTTCATTTAAGCCAATAAGCTATTCCTGGAGCATTTTTTGAGGTCTGCAAAAAGCCAATAATCGCCGGGGGTAGATCTGGAGAATACGGTGCATGGGGAAGCAATTCAAAGCGTAATTTATTCAATTTGACCATCGTTTTCATAGACTTGTGACACGGTGCATTGTCTTGGAGAAACAGCACTTCTTTCTTTTGCATGTGAGGCCGTTTTTTCATGTAAGTAATATTCGCTATTGATAATTTTACCTTTCTCAATTTAGTCGATGAACAAAATACCATGCGCGTCCCAAAATACGGACGCCATAAGCTTGTCAGCTGACTTTTGAAGTTTTGATGCTTTGGACGACTTTTACCGGCTGCTGTCCACCTAGATGACGATCTTTTTAACTCAGGTATGTTGTAGTGGATCCATGTTTCATCCATTGTCACATTTCTAGGCAAGAAATCCTTTTTATCTCGCTTAAATAGTTCAAAACAATGCTCTGAAACGTCGACGCGTTTTTGGTCCGGTGTGAGCAAACCGACAGAACACTCAATTTAAACATAAGATTTAACTTTGTTAGATGTTATGTGTATTCCACGTTATTGTATGGAGTCGAGGCCTGAACGCTAAAAGTCAGCAGTATTAAGAAGCTGGAAGCATTTGAGATGTGGGTATATGGTAGAATATTGCGCATTCCATGGACCGACCATATCACCAATCAAGAGGTCTTACATAGAATGAACAAGGACCGAACAATTCTTGAGACCATAAAAAGCAAAAGACAGCTTACCTCGGTCATGTCATGAGGCAGGACAAGTACAGATTGCTGCAACTGATTATGGAGGGCAAGATTGAGGGAAAACGTGGTCCTCGACGTAGACAGTGCTCTTGGCTGAAAAACATAAGAGATTGGACGGGCTTAGATTCAAACTCCCTAGAAAAGAGCCCAAGAGGGAGACGAATTTGCCAAAATTGTTGCCGATCTTTATTGAATGGAGAAGGCACTTGAAGAAGAAGTGAGCAAACAGTAGTGACGAGCAAAACAAGACCAAGACCAAGACCTGGCTAGTCTTGGTCTTGGTCTTGGTCTTGCAAGCCTGGTCTTGGTCTTGGTCTTGCAAGCCAAAAGAAGGTCTTGGTCTTGGTCTTGGTCTTGCACCACCCGGTCTTGGTCTTGGTCTTGGTCTTGCTGCAAGAGTCTTGCTGGTCTTGCTTTTTTTTGGTAGTAATAATTTAAACTAATCAATCTTGAATAAAATATATCTTTTTAATACTTAAATATAAATCAAGATGGGGACTATATTTTTTGCTTTAAAATTTTAAAATATACCAGTTTTAATCTTAAACGTAAATTTAAATTATTTGTTTAAAAAGCATATTTTTAATGAAGGCGTTTATTTATTTATAGTGCCAGGGCCGGATTTAATTTTTTCCGCCCATAGGCTTATACATTTTTGCCGCCCTAGTATGTCAATATTTTTTGAATGTAAACTACACTATAATTTTATAAAACATTATTAAATAAATTTAACAAAAGTAAAACATACAGAAAATTAATTAACAATTCTTTAAAACAAACAAATTTCAGGATTTTTTTTATCTATTCGCTAAATATTAAAAAAATATATTAATTTACCATTACATTTTTTTAAAAATTAATAGTAAATTTGCGCCCATAATATTTGCCGCCCTAGGTTTCAGCCTTCTCAGCCTTTGCGTAAATCCACCCCTTTATAGCGCTCTATTTTTGTTAATTAAGACACAACCTTCTTTTTATTCATTTGGTGGCATATAGAAACATTTTTAGGGATAAGAATTATATAAATTTTCTTTGAAGAAGCAGATAAAATTAAAGCAAATACAAAACTGTGTACTGTGTGAGCAGAAAAAAATACTTTTAATTTCAACCAGATGTGAAATATATGTGAAAATAATTCTGATATGTAATCATTGGTTTCTGATTCAAAAAAAATTATTTAAAAAACGTTTTAGTTTATATAAACTTTTACCTTTAAATTGGTTAAGAATTTGTTGTACAAAGTTTGTAAAAATAATTTATAAACAATCTGCAGATAAACAATAGTGTGACAAAGTCATATCTCCTAAATCGTTATAGTGAAAAACTAAACATACAAAAATTATAGACAAAAGGGGCATAAAATGTAAAATTATTTACTTTTCCAGAATTTTTATTATTCCACTGCCACTCAAGAAAACTCCTTATTTTTAGCTTTTCCCCTAAAAATAAAAATTTATGGGGAAAAAACTAATTTAGAAAAAATCGCCACCCTGTATAATATGCTGGAAATTGTAGTTATATAGGAACAATGTCGACGTAGATGGTTTTTTAAAAATTATTTTTTGGGTTTTTACTTTTTTGTCAAACCGGAAGTGATTTTTCAATCCATTTTTAAAAAATATTCCTTTTTCATATGGAAATATTTTTTTATTAATCCATTACTTTCACATTATCTTAATTTTAAGAAACAGGTGCCCCTTTCAGTTCAACCAAAATAATGTATTTCTGAATTTTGGGGATTTTTTATCCACCCTGTAAGTGACATCACCTAGCTAATTAAAAAAAAAAATTAAAATTATGAAAGTAATATTCAGCTTCCCTAACTTTTTTACCCCTAGTTTTTTCTGTCGTAAACGATTTCAGATATCGTTTGTGGGACCAGAGTCACCATTCATTATTTTTGAAACATGTTATTAAATTTATTCGTTATCGTTGTTAAAGAACTATAGAACTAAAAAAAAAAGTGATCGATTTAATTATTATTTTATTTAATAAACCTTTCTTATTAAATAATGCCCCTTTTTACAGTTCTTGATACTTTTTTTCATGTTTGTACGAAATGTCTGTATATTAAATATAACAATAAAAAAGTACAATTTCAAAAAAATTAAAAGAAGAGTCTTTGGGGCGGGCTTGGTCTTTCGTAGTCTTGCACACCTCGTCTTGGTCTTGGTCTTGGTCTTAACCCCGGGCTTGGTCTTGGGCTTGCAAGCGAAAAGGAGTCTTGGTTTGGGGCTTGGGTTTCTGCAAGACCAAGACCAAACCCAAGACAAGACCGGTCTGCTCATCACTAGCAAACAGACACCCATTTCAAAAGCATTTCATAACACTTATCAAACCACTGTTTGGCTTCATAGGTATTTTTTCCCATACAAGCTTGCGTCAATATCAATTATTTAAGAACAGATGTGTTTAAGCTCTAACCACCTTTTACTTTTTGGCGTATATTTTTGATCTTATAATACACAAAGAAAAATATCCATTACTAGCTGAAGAAAAAAAAAAATGCTCTACCATTGTTTTCAAATACTTTGTAGACGCAGGATTATTACAATTACTAATTAAGTTCGGCTAAATCGGACCCTTTTACATGCAGCATACAAGT
>JAHBCN010020688.1:0-15043 GCA_019359885.1 Listronotus oregonensis
TTAACTTAAAAAACAATAATGGTTAAAAATTTTACCAGGGTTGGGAAAACGAAATAAAAAACCCATTTGGATGCTGCGAGAAGGCAACAAAAAAAGTTTTTTCGCGTACGATATTCAGAGTTTTAAAAGGCAAATAAACAATATTAGTAATTACGGATACTGGAAAATGCGATTTTTTGCACACTCTCTACTTTCCGATTGTTAAACATGAATCAGAATTGTTTTTTTGGCCGCCTTTATAGTAATTCAAAAATATAATAATTAAATTGTTTAATTAAATTTTACGAATATTTTTTTTCTGCACGAAAACATATTTAAAAAACTCATACTATTTAAATATTAAAAAATCACTCAAAAAAGAGGAAAAAAACCCTAATTTTCAATATAAAATAGGTAAAAGTTTACGTCCGATTTCAACTCGAAATTCAAAAAAATGTTGACCCGAAATAGTTTTTGGGATTCTACAAGCTGATGATCTCAGGGCTTTCGTGTTCCATATAGTGGATTTTTTGATAAAGCAATGCCTGAAAATATCGTATTTAATATTGAATCTGCAAGATCGGTGGTGAATTGGCAAGTCGGTGTAACTTGGATTGTCTATCGTTCTGTTTTTACATTTTTTTTAAATTTATTTTAAAAACTGAAATTTTATTCTTTTTTTCATGTAGCAAAATTAAATCGAGGAAGGTAAAATTAAAGTAAAAATTTTTTTTTTTTTTGCAAAAACGTTGAGAAATCGCAAAAAACTCAGGTTTGTGTTCATGACCTCAAAATAGAAGGTGTAAAATTGCAAAAAAATTACATTTTTTTTAATCCGAATAATACCAAAATAATATAGGCTTGTTACAAATTTTAAAGGGGTTGATGAAAATGTGAGAAAATAACTTTTGCTTCTAAAAAATATTTTCATGTTTTAACAAATTTTTTTTATTTTCTGAAATGCACACGCCACTGGAATTGATTCCCCTGACCCCACACAACCCGGGGCACTCTAAAAGCGGGCGATGCGTCATTGACAGAAATTTTGGACTTGAAATATAGTTATATGTTAATAATAGCATTAAGCCTATTTTGCAACACCTTAATAGACCGTTAATACGTATTTTTTATTGACTAAATATAATTCTTTAGACCCAACATAAAACTTCTGCTAAATATATATTTTTTTTTAATAAAAAGCTATATAGGAGAGCCATGAACATTTTAAATTTAAATATAAACCGCATCCTATATTTTATTGGGAAAATGTACCCAATGTTTAAAGAAAGTGGGTTTAATTCAGTCTTTTTTATATTCGTGAAAATGCAAAGTTTCAATTTGGGCCATTTTATTATATTTAAAATACGTTCAAATATCTTATTACATCTCCATGAAGGAAAAAAAAAAAAAAAGGGGAAAAAAACCTTCAAATTACTACTTTTTTAATTTTTTTTTTTTTTGCCCTTTTTTTATTTTTTTAAAAAATTTTTTTTTTCTTTCCTTTTTTCCCCAATTTAAAAAGGTTTATAAAAAAAAAATTTTTAAAAAAAAAAAATTTTTTTTTTGGGAATTTTTTTTTTTTTAAAAAAACGGGGGAAAATTTTTTTTTTTTTTTTTTCCTTTTTTTAAAAAACATAATTAAAATACTCTACATTAATTAAAATCTAGTTTTTATTTTTAATAGTGTCATATGTAATATTTTATATTATATTTTGTCCTTCATTGATTTTAACATTTTTAAATGTTAATCTGGATCAAGTTTTGTCCAATTCTCAATCTCATTTAAACACCCTTTGCAAATAATACAAAAGGGACATTTGATCATTTTTAATGCGATTAATGGAAAAAAATCCTTTGCATTTTACATTTAAACAGGCGAACATAGTATTTGTGTTCAAAATTAAAAACATTTTGATATTTCAATTTTCCATTGTTATCTCTTAATAAGCTTATCGTATGCCAGAACTCATTATTGTTATATGACACACACTACTCTCATTGCTACATAAAGCAAGCAAGCTTGCTATACTAGATTCTCTTTTCATATTCTTGTATTCATTAACGGATTATAACAAAAATTAAATAAATATCTAGTGTTTACTAGAATTTACGAAAAAATTGGGTACATGTACCAAAAAAGTAGCAATCTAAGAAATGTTTCAAGACCAGGCACATATGTAGGTCTGCTTTTGTCACGACCAATCCCAAATCATTTGGGTCTGATGTTAGATTTTAGAGGGCAGGCAATTACATTGAAACTAAGTTAAAAAAAATAGGCAGTTTCTGTTTCTTTAGTGTTTTTGATTTAAAATAAATTGTCTGCAAGAGCCTCTAGGTCAAGGGTTTTTATTTAAGAAAAAACAAAACAAAAATTACAGGGGGTCTAGTGATCTTATGACTACTTGGTTAATATAAGCATGTATGTTTTTGCAAACTTTTGAGACTAACAAAAGCTTATAAATATTAACTAAAAGAATATATTTCTTATTCAATCAAACTTAAATGACCAAAACTACAGCACGAGGGCAAACCAGGAAATGGATCCGAAACAAACACGAGAAATACTGGAGGAGCCTCAATAGAATAAGACATGGAAAAGTCTTCATAAGGGGCCCATTCACAAGAACGAAGGAAGAACTACTTAGACAAAGAGGGAAGAGACTTTGCATCACAGTAGGGTTGTTTACAGGACAAGATAACCTTAGAGGACACCCACACAAGATAGGCTTATACAATAGGAACCCAAGTTGCAGAATGTGCGACGAGGGGGAAGAAAAAACCTACCCTATCCTGTGCGAATGTGGAGCGTTGAATCACACATTTGGACAACCTAAAATGAGCCCACAGAAATTTATATTGAAAGGACCATTCTAACCCTATGGGCTGTGTGGGGTACAGCCCAGAGGCGCCGTAACTTAAGGGGTGCCACGAACGTAAAAATGAGGAATTTTTAAATATGCTTAAATCTCCAAATCTCCATAAACGGCGACTTAAGTCGCTGTTTAACTCAAAAATAGTTATTATTGGGGTTTATAGGGTACTATCTTGGTTTCATTCGGTAGTAGAAGCTAATAAATGTGATAAAAGTTGTTAATATATTTTAGGGGTCTCTATTTTATAATAAATAACAAGTTACTAAATTACAAAAAGACTGAAAATACCAATATTTTTATTTTATTTATTTATTTCCATTAACATATTACAGAGGAAAAAAGCGGAACAAAAAACAAACAACTTAACCAAACAAAGAAAAGCTTGTAGCCTCCTAAAATTTTTTCAAAATTCCATCAGGAATCAGATTTTCACCATCTTCCCCATTTCGTCAATTTTAGCAAAAATGATTGCAAATAACACTAATTTTCAACTGACTTTACTTTTACCTTCACATAACTAAAAACAAGCAACAGCAGATTCCTTAGGTCAAAATAATGAAATTAACGTAAACTTGCCTTATCCCAAAGTTGATAATAACTAAGATAGATGGTGTTAAACTTTTAATTTTATTTTTGTTTTTTCGTAATAATTTCTTAACTAAATAGGCGCCCATAGACGAAGCAACCTAGTCGGCCGACGGTGTCGTCCGACGAGATCTGCCATACTAGATCCGCCGACCTTGTCTGTGAACGATCTGATTTGTCATGTCCACAGACGAACATACTTAGTCAGCCATTTGTCAAACGATCGGTTCCTGAACCTACGCTGTCTTTTAATTAGTTGGCAGATATTTTATATTTTGACATACTGGGTAGTATGACTTAGTATTTTAAGCTGGTCTAAAATACCTCTTTAGTCGGTGAACTGTGAAAGGTATAAAATGGAGAAAAAATTGCTCTAATGGGTTAAGACATGACTTTTAGAACGAGGAAAATATGGTGCTATGCCTTTAGTATGTGAATTGAGACAATATTTTTTTTAATTCATATGCTTCCCTTTTTAAATTATTATTTATATAGGTAGGTAGATAGGTTTAAAGTGAGTGGGTATAACACCCTTCCACCGCGACCGATCGGTCTATTGTGGCTCACACCTTTTTATATTTCTCCCACCAGGTCCAGTTTCTAATAAATCTGATGATCCTGTTGGGAGAGAGATCTTTTACCTCCCCCGGCAACAAGGTGTCATTGCCGAGGATTGCGAATCTTAGTCGTGCCATTGCTGGGCACGAACACAGTATGTGCTCTGCCGATTCATCCCCCTCCATGCACATGCGGAATTCGGTGTCTTCCGCTAGGCCGATCTTGTGCATGTAGTATTTTAATCTGCAGTGTCCCGTGTACAGTCCCACTAGAGTTTTAAGGTGTATCCTTGATTGCTCCAGTAGTTTGACTACATTGTTGGTTCGGTGGGCTTATGAAGGCATTCGAGTGTCTGAGACCCGGAAGTCCATGCCAGTACCGAAGATTTTCTCTTTGTGTCCAAGCTGATATAAACTGCTTGGCCGTTCCATAAGATATACCGATAACCGGTTTAGGCCCTGTGAATTTTGTCTCCGCTCCCCTTTTGGCAAGGAGGTCTGCGGATTCATTACCCTCTAGGCCGGTGTGTCCAGGTATCCATAATAGTGTAACCTTATTGTTTTGACCCAGTTTGGTCAGCGCATCCTTGCAATTCCAGACGGTTTTCAAATTGCACCGGCTGGATTCAAGAGCCTTAGCAGCTGCTTGACTATCGGAGAATATTTTAATTGTCTTACGTGTGCACTGCCGATGAACCAGTGATCTAGCCCATCTCAATAGCAAATACCTTAGCTTGAAATATGGTTGCGAGAGTGCCCGGGCTAAAAGAAAACTCTGCCCTCGGCCTCTGTGCACATATTCCAGCTCCAACACCGTCCTTGGTTTTGGAGCCATCGGTGTACCAACAGATGTCAGCCCGAAGCAGGTAGGTCGTTTTTCGACTCCACTCCTCCCTTTGTGGGTAGACTACACTGTAGGGCCGGTTGTAATTGGTTGCTGTAGGCATTATGTCTAAGGGCATTCCCAGTCTGTCACAGGCCAGGACATTCCTGAGGAGACTGGTGCTTTAATTTTTTACAAACATGGTCGTTCCTTATACAACTCTATAAACTGGTAATATTTCTTTTGTCCACTCCATTTTTCCAAAATTTTATCCCAGATAAAACGACGAACTTAACGACTAGGTCCTTACGTCAGTTGTAAGTACAAATTTGACGTGTGGCGACCTGTTCCTTTACCGACGAAGTATTTTACCCACCCGGTCTGTCGTTCGGCACTAACGTGCATTCCAAATATGCAAAATTAGACAGACATTATCTGTCGCATACCAGGTCGCGCAAAATATCGCTTTGTGTGTGGGTACCTAATGACATAGCGGTACAAAATTAGGGATTTGGGGGTTTTTTAAGGCAAGAAATTCAAATTTGTCCATACTTTTAATGTTGTTGGTAGGGGGCGCTAGCTACGGCCTACCCCACTTATTTTAGGTGGCATAACTTTTTTTAAGCTTAGTATATTGACATGTTTATTAAAAAAAAATTTGCTTTAATTCCTTCTGCGTCAAAAACGTATACTTCATTTAGGTCTCTAGGAGCAACAGTTTTCGAGATAAAAACATTTTAAAGGCCCCCGCAATTTTCTTATGGTTTTCGGCCAATTGTTTTTAAACTTAGCAAAGTAATAATTTTCAACACGCTGATCCAAAGTGTATACGGACACAAAACCCAAAAACCCTTCTAACCCCCCCAAAATCAGCCTTAAAGGTACTAGGATTCGGAGACTTTTGAGGGTGATTTTGGGGGGTTAGAGGGGTTTTTGGGTTTTGTGCCCGTAAAAACTTTTGATTAGCGTATTGAAAACTATTATTTTGCAAAGCTTGAAACAATTGGCCAAAAACCATTTTTCATAGGAAAATTGGAAGGCCCTTAAAAATACATTTATCTCGAGAACAGTTGCTCCCAGAGACCTAAATAAAGTATACGTTTTGACGCAGAAGACATTATAATAACCTCTTTTTTAATAAACAGGTCAATATACTAAGCTTAAAAAAGTTATGCCACCTAAATAAAGTGGGGTAGGCCGTAGCTAGCGCCCTCTACCAACAACATCAAAAGTATGGACACAATTAAATTTCTCGCCTCAAAGAACCCCGAAATCCCTAATTTTGTACTGCTATGTCATTTAGTTAAGAAATTATTACGAAAAAACGAAAACAAAATTAAAAGTTTAACACCCTCTATCTTAGTTATCATCAACTTTGGGATAAGGCAAGTTTCCGATAATTTCATTATTTTGACACAAGGAATCTGCTGTTGCTCTGTATCCCATTACTTCTGGGACACCCTGTATAAACGGAATCTTGTCATCAAATTTAAATTTTATGTCAGTACTAACAATGTTTCCACCAGTATACAAAAATTTGAAAATCCGTTTTCAAAAGAGACAATTATTTATTTTGTAGATATACGAAACAGGTTAATAATACGTTATTAATTTAAAATATAAATTTCGACAGTACAGTATGAAATAAAACATTGTACTTTATATGTCCAAAAAACCTTTACAGTATTCGTTTTGAAATTCCAGACATTGCTAGTTCCTTGCCTCGTCCGTAAACATCTCGCTCATACTATAAAAGTTCATTTTCCAGACGTATACCGTAAATATTTATTAAAAGTTATAGTTACAATTTAACGTTAACAGGATGTCGCAACTCATCTATTGTTGGAAAACCATCTCTCAATTTTGTTAAATTAGTTTTAAATTTAAATTAGTAGTTTTTAAAAACATTTCCAAATTTATTTTCTGTGACGTTGACGGGTATTTATGACTCATAATATATAATTTTCAGGAATAAATTTTAAATTATCCCTTATTAAGTACATCTAGACTATATCGTAAAATCAATTGTAATTCATGTCAAATATGTCCATATATCCGGACTAGCTAAAATCATATGCTAATAATTTAAAACCGTCATGAATGCTACACGTAATAATCAACTGAGTTATAAATATAAATTGCAGGATTGATGATTCTGTGAAAAGTTAAAATTATCTTTCTATATACGTTATATAGGTTCTAGATAAATGCAATAGATAAATTGGATGTTAACATGAAATTGTTTTTAGCTTCTAATTATACCTGATTATTTTAATGGAAAATGGTCACCTGTATAAATTTTAAATGAAATAGCTATTTTAAGTTAATAATACAGGGTCCTTATAACTCTTTTATATAGAATAAAGCTTATGTGATCAAAAATCGCTCGAATGCATTAAGTGAATTTAAGTCTGCATAAAATATGCATGAATGATCGGAAAACTGCAAGCTACATTTTTTTTTAAAACACATCGTTAAATATTATATTTTTAAAATCTATATTAAATTTAAGACGTGTTATTATTAAGGAAAAATTATTCACTGTCTTGGTGTGTACGAAAAATATAACTCCAATTTGATACAGTTTAAAGAAGATATCCTGTTCTTTATGTTATCCACTATACATATATATCATAATCTCTGTAGTAAATTTTTAGGAATTTATGTCGATGTTACTCTGAGTTTTAAAGAAAAAATAGAGAATTATGTAATAAACTTGCAATAAATTGTTGGAATGTACTATTTTCCATGAATTGGGAAAATTTTAAATTTTAAAACCTATTTACTTTGCTTTAATTAATTCGGTTGTAAGTTATGAAATTTATTTTTGGGGAAAAGCTTATCAGTATCTATAATATTCAGTGTTTTTCTTGCTGCAAAATAGCGCACTTCGATATATTTATAAAGTTAAGTCGAAAGATCTATGAAAACCAATATTTATGTCAAAAAAATTTTACTTACTTCTATCTCCATCCAGACCCCGGTATAAAATATACTGTTTCTAACAAAAACAGTATATTTTATACCGAGGTCTGGATGGAGCTGAGTATACAAAATATGAGGACCGCATTCTGTTAATTGTTTTGAACTCAGAAACGCTTGCAGAATATAATTCTGAATATTGCCAGGAGCTTTGTTGGTTCATTTATTTTTTATTCCAGCCCTTTAGATATCAAGTAAATAAACTGAATAAATGCTTTAGAACTATTTTAATAATTTTTAATGACCATATCCAACTGTTTCCTATGATAAAAGATACTTATAGCTAATTAATTGTAACAAAAAACAAAATATTTAAAATAAAAACAAAAACTGTTCATAAAAAACTGTTTTTTAAGTTATCAAAATCAGATGCTTATAATCGCGACTTTTTGCAACTTTTTATTAGAAGAACTTTTACTTACTTTTTCGGTAGTAGTCACAAAATTGTCAAATTAGTTTTTTTCAATAGGATCGACCACTTTTTACTTTTTAGTACAAATCGCTCATTTTCGTACGCACTTTAAGCAGCTTCTTTATTTTCTACCATATTCAGCAAACATTGTAAAGAAATTCATCAGCAATAGTTCAATCATTATAGCCAAAAAAGGTCATTTTTAATTACAAAAATGACCTTTTTTTGCTATAATTTTACCAGATATCTGACCGCGTCATGACGTCCAAAATAACGTGTAAATTACTAAAATCAAAAATCCAACCAATTTTTTTCAGGTCATTTTTTTAAACAATAATTATTAAAAAAAGGCTTTTTTTTTTTTTTTTTGAATATAACAAAAAGTACTGGCTATATAACTTTACTCATAAAAGACCGTTTGTAGAGAATTTAAAAACCTAAAAAATGGTTTTTAAAAAATCAGGATCCGACCATTTTTACCGAGAAAAGCCGGAAAAACGCTCAAAACGGACCTTTTTTCAAAAATTCGTATCTCCGTTAATTTTCAATATTAAGGGCTAATTTTTTGGAAAATGATTGATTGATATTGATTGATTGATAAACTAAATACACAAGTTGAGGTTTTGTCCGCCTCGACACTGCAGCCTACAGGGCTTGTTGTATCTCTTGTGTATTTGTTTCAGTTAAAGGTTTGACACCTTAGACAGGTGGTAGCCCTTTTACTGTTCTTTTTTCTCCAGCCTCCTGGTGGTTAGTGTCCACCATGAGGTTTTGATTTGTTCTCCAGTATGTAAGTGCAGGCACTCATATATGATGTGAGAGGCTGTCTCTTCCTCTTCGCACTTAGTCTGCAAATGGGTTCTTCTCTATAGATGCCCATAGTGTGCATATGTTTTCTTAGGGTGCAGTGTCCGTTATTAATCCTGTCACTATTCTAATCTGATTCCTATTTAGTTTTAGTAATTCACTTGTCAATGCTTTCGATGGTGAGTCCAACATTGATTTATGTGATTTTGCCTTGAATGTGGTTCCAGTATGACTGATGTTGTGTTTGAATCCACCGAGTCAGAGGCACGAACCGAGGCTTTTGGTATTCCAAAAACAGGTTCAGGACCCACAAACATTGCTGCGGAGCCTCGCCTGGCCAGGAGTCTGCATTTTCATTGCCCTGTATTCCCTGTGTCCTGGCACCCAGGAAAGTGTAACTTTGTTGTGGTTAGCCAGGTTTAGGAGGCATTGCAGACAGTTCCAAACCAACCTTGAGTTGACTTGTTGAGATGCCAAAGCTTTTATGGCCGCTTGACTATCAGAAAGATAGTAATGTCCCTGCCCTTATATCTCCTCCTCAAGTTCTCTCGCAGACAAAGTTCAATGGCCATATATTTCCGCCTGGAAAATAGTGGCATATTTCCCCAGGGAAGCATAAGCATTAAACCTGGGTCAACCATGTATTCCTGCGCCGGCTCCATTGGTCAGTCTTGGATCCATCGGTATACCAAATCAAATTCCGAGACTGACCAGGAGATCCTCACTACCGCCCCAGGTAAGCTGGGTTTTGTATGGTCTGTGTGTATTTATCCGTTTTGGCATTGTATCACTGCTCATCTCAAATATTGGGTTTGTGATACTGCTCGTTATTCTGGTGTGTCCTAGGGCGGCCCAGAGCACCAGTTGCCGTTGCATTTCAGCCCGTTGGCCCTCAATCCTCGCCTCCGCCTTAATAATTATACCAAGAGGGGAGGCTTGTAGGGTTTCCATGGCTCAGTTGGAGTGCTTCTAATGTCCGTTATACAGAGACATGCATCGCGGAGTTTGGATAACTCCAGCTCTGCTTTCTTCTGTTCTATTTCCACCAGATAGTTTGAACCGTAGGTTATCATGTTTTTACCACAGCAGGTACAACCAGTGCACTATGCGGCTAAATCAATTCTTCCCCACAGCTCTTTGGTAGCCATTAGACCATTTTGCCATATTAATCACATTCTGCATATGTGGATTCCCAGGTTAGCTTAGAATCCAGAGTTAATTCCAAGATACTTTACCTCCTGGACATAGCCGAGTGTGGTACCGAAGAAGTGAGGAGATATTAAATCATCCAGCTTCCTTCGTCTAGTGAAGGGTATTAGCGCAGTTTTGCCAGGATTAACAGTAAGGTTTTCCTTGTTGCACCATCCCTCCAAATTCTCAGTGCCCTTTGCATAAGCTCCGAGGTTGTTTTGTTATGTTCCCACGACAAGTAGTGATGTCTCCATACCCCTGGGTATAGAAGCCATTTTATTCAGTTCACCAGGAGTTCGTCAACAACCATATCCACAGTAGTGGGGATAAACCTCCCCTGTGGGCATCCTTTGACCACTGACACCTCCATTGTTTCGCTGAATAACGTTGCTTGCGCTCGTCTGCCAAGTAACATGTTGTTTATCCACCTACAAATGGTGTCGTTAACATTATGTCTGGCAAGAGCCGCGGCCATTGAGTTGAAAGAGGTTCGATCAAAAGCTCCCTCAATGTAAAAAATGAGACAAGTGCGATTTCCTTGTTGTCAGTGCGGTTCTAATCTGGTCACCAGTTGATGATGAGCAGATTCGCATGATTTTTCTGATTGATAGGCATGTTGGTTTTTGTGGAGTGGCCTCTCTGTAAGAGAGTAAGGAGACGACAATGTAATTGGTCTAAGTCCCTTTGCCTGGGAGCAGTCCTTACCCGGCTTTGGAATGAAGACCATTTTAGTTTGCTTCCATGCATTTGGCAAATAGCTCGTAGCTAGGCTTGCACGGAAGAGTTGGCAAAGCAGTGGAACTAGGGTTTGCTTTTCCTGCTGTAGTAGTGCTGGGATTATCCCATCAGGTCCAGGTGCTTTGTAGGCTTTAAATGATTCAATTGCCCACTCGATTTTTTCGTAGGTTATGACTTCCATTGCTACTTTCCAGTCGCTTCTTGTGGGCCGAATATTCGGAACATTGACGTCTGGGTAGGTCTCATTAAGTTGAGTTTCTCTTGATCCTGGTAGATGTGTTTGGAGCAAAATCTCCAATGTTTCCCTGCCAGTTTCAGAGTAGGTTCCATCTGGTTTTTTTAGAGTGCCAACAGGATTGACCGGATCTTTTGACAGGATTTTTTGGAGTCTGGCTGCCGTGTTGGTATTTTCAACCTCCTGGCAGTATTTCCTCCATGGAAAATGATAGTCAATAACATATATTTTAGGCTGCCAAAACATGAAAATTAACGCATTATTAGTTTTTATCCAATGGCAGTATAAACAAATTAGGCCCTTATCCTGCAAGTGCCATGAATATTAGGCCAATGGTCCGATTTAAATTTTTAAAACGACTTTTTAAAGTTGAGATTAAAAGCTACAAATTGTATACCTCCCATTTTTATATAGGTTTGGAGAACATTGTTAAAAGTTTTTTAACCTGGGTCGCAAAAAATTCGCGACCGAGACGTATATTCGCTGCTGGGTGCCCCTTCCACGGTCGACTCAGTACGTCTCGATCGCAAATTTTTGCTCGATGTGCTAGGTTTACAAGCATTTTTAACAATGTTCTCTAAACTTATATGAGAATGTGGGATATGCAATTTGTAGTTTTTAATCTCAACTTTAAAAAGCCGTTTTAAAAATTCAAATCGGACCATTTGCCTAATATACACGGCACTTGCAAGATAAGGGCCTAATTTTTTTATAGTGCGATTAAATAAAAACTAATTAAGCGACAATGTTCATCTTTCTGCACTCAAAGCATATGATATTCACTTTCATTTTCGAAAAAATCAGCCCTAATATTGAAAATGGACGGAAATACAAATTTTTGAAAAAGGTCTGTTTTACGTTTTCCGGCTTTTCTCGGTAAAATATGGTCGGATAGGGATTTTTTAAAAACCATTTTGTAGGTTATTAAATTCTTTACAAACGGTCTTTTATGAAAAAAGTAATAAGGCCAGTACTTTTTGTTATATTAAGAAAAAACGAAAAAAGGACCTTTTTTAATAATTTTGACACACAATTTTAAATTATAACAGCTACCTATATTCTCAATACCAACCGGTAAGCATTTTTTTGAGTCATAAATTAAAGATTTTTATAATAAAGTAGATTATGAATTTGAAAGATCAAGTTAAGAATTATGTTTAGTATTGTGCACCCACATTTTTTGTATATTGAAGATATTATTTCCAAAATATAGAAATAAGTAAGTGTAAGTAAATTCTTTTTAATATAAATAATGGTTAACAAAGGATCTTTTTTTTTTCATTTAAAATAGCAAATAAATATAAATATTGCAACAGTTGCAACAGGCAGAATAATCTTTATTATAGTAACATAATTGACCTATAGCATCAATTAGACTAATGAATTTGCAATTGATTTGAAATTTTAATCAAAAGCTATATAAATCCCTATATGTTGTCAAGCGTTGTTAGCAAGCAATTAGCGTAATGGTCATTATCATTAACCACATGTCTTTAATAAATAACTTCGTGGAGGTCAGCGTCATCGCCATTACGTCTATTGTCTCAGGTCGTAATTTATGTGGTCGAATATTATAATAGAGATCAGATATAATAAACATGATATTAATGGCTTGGTATAAAAACCTCGAATTTTTATTTTTTTAAATAACGTTTTGGTGGTTTTTTTTTAATGGAAAATTACGTATATTATATATAACAGCTGTAACAAAAATTTTATCTGTGCAGTGCTGCTCTCTACAGACAACAACAGAAACCATGTATATCAGTTGCTCCAAAGATTTAGTGGATTTAGTGTGAAGACCCTGTATATCCAAGGAAAATTTGCTGCTTTTTTAAGTGTTTACAGTGTGTTTTTTTACTTCAAAAAATTTTGTGGGTGTTAGTTTAACTCTAAAACATGTTAAAATATTGTAATCTTTCTAGGCAAAATGGTGCAGTAAATCAGTTTTTTGTGTCTTCTGTAAAATTTATATTTTGTGCCATACGGGGTTTTGATACTAAGCCATCGATATGACACTTTTCTGAAATTTGTAATTCCTCCATAAACACTTATTGTGGGAAAATACTCGCGACTTGTCGTAAAAGTTGTTAATGGTAGCTTAGTGGCCGACATCCGAAAACTACATTTCCCACTTCGGAGTTGGTAGTTATTTCAATTTAAACGGAACTTTTATATTTGATGACAAAGGCACTCTAGAAGATAGGTTGGTCTTCTTTCTTGATGTTTTAGTATGCAAGGACTACTAGGTTATTAGATCTTACCAATTACGCTTACAACTATATTGTTTCTCGTCGTCTCTGTACTTAAGATTCTCTCTGTTGTTCTTTGCTGCCACCTGGTATGATTGCACTAGCGCACAAAGGTAACCCTCCCTTTTTCTAATGTGTTCCCCCAGAGCAATAAAAGAAGACTTTCTCAAAACAATTAAATCTATTTACAAATATAAATAAAGCAACTATTTACAATGATAAACAAAAAAAAAAAGAACTAACAATGAGAACTAGATTTTAGTGTGAAATGAACTGCCGTGGTTTTATTTATTAAGTGTAAGTTAAAACCAATTTGGAAAAGATAAGATCCCCTGGTAAATTTAAGAAATAAAAGTTTTAAGAAAACATATATTTTTAAAATCACTTACTGCTGTTTATACTTAAAAAAAAACAAAGGATAATAAACCTTTTCCTTAAGAAGGATACCCTTAGTGAAATTCCCTTAAATATTCAATCTATTTGTCTTTTAAAAGAATTTAATTAATAAGAAAAATGTTTAAGATCAAAACCCTCTGAACAGAGAACTCACGAGTAAAACACAACACGTTATAACGAGGTTCAGACTGTAATTGACTCAAATAATAATTTTAAAATTTCATGAAACTTATTCGGCCTTCCCTGATAGGTCCCCACTTGATTTCGCGTGGCTTAGGCCCTTTTCCACCAATTAAACAGGAATATTAACTCTTTAATCCCGCCCTGTTAGCGTGGTTCCTATTTTACGCCTTATTGCACACTTTGGCCTCCTAGAACTAGAGGGCGCGAGTGGTTCTAAATCGGGGTTCATTTAGTTTTTAAATCCTAATTACGGCTTTAATATTCAAGTCGTTTACTTTTTATAAAAAAATACTTAATAGTAATCTATTCTACTAATTCCTATACTAAGAAGGTCCGTCTATGATTGAAAAAAAAACCTATATGAAATTTATCGTAAATTTTGGTATTTTCTCTTTCTTTTTTTTACATAGGTAAAAAAATCATAAGACGAAAACTACTCACAAATCAAATTACTACGCAACAAAAACAGAGTCTTCATATATATTCTTTTGTTTTTCATAATGGTAAAATCGGTTTAATAAAAATAATGAGCCAGGCGGGGTGGTCATTTTGTCGACATCTGTGCATGTGCCTTCTTTTTCCCGAACCATAAACCACGTTGAGGGTGGTTCTGTGAATTTCTATATCTCGAACAATATTTGGTTACTGTTTAACTTTATGTTTACTTAATTCCAGGATGCGATAAATTAAGGTTTTGGGTTCTTAAAATATTTACAACCCACATATTTATGAGATCATTTCTGGGAACGTTATAAAAATATTTTTCAGTTTATTGTTTATCTTAGAAGCCCTTATCCCCTTATTAAGTTATATTTTCCACATTGTGCTAAAAGGTTTTTTTTGTGCAACGAAATAGCCTTTTTGAAAATACAGGGTGGTCAAGATATATTCCCTTACATTATGAATAATAAGTTTCTTTTTAATAGTCTCAGCCTCTTACAAAACTGAGATTATAATAATTATATTGCTTTATTGTCATCTTTTCGATAAAGCAAAATAAAATAAAACTGTGATAATAACAAAGAATATT
>JAHBCN010020689.1:0-14964 GCA_019359885.1 Listronotus oregonensis
ATTTACAAAATGTTTTTTTGGGGAGTTCTTTTCGTTTAAATTTTCGAGAAAATTTATTTTAAATACCATTAGATTGATCCGTTCTCTCATTTCTGATTCCAATTTCTTTAAGAGCGTATTTTCGGTTATTAAATTGTTGTTTTCTTTAAGAGGATCATTTAGTACGGTGTGTGCGGAGGTAGACTTACCAAAATTAAGTAAATCGGCAGAATATTGGCTTTGGCTTGCTATGAATGCCATATTATTTGGATTTTGTGAATTTTCTGGTGTAAAAATAATTGTTTTGTTGCTGTCACTGTCATATGATGCAGTCGAATTATTGACTGATTTTCTTTAAATTTACTTAGTGCTTCTTGAATTTCTTTTACACATTTTAGCACCAGTTCACTAGTTACACGTTCCGGAATAGTTTAATTAATAATTAAATCGATTAGTTCACTTTTTTTAAGTTTTTCCAACTCCGCGGCTAACGTTTGAATTTCACTTGATGCCATCTTTTTTGCTTTTTTTCAGGTGACGAATCACGGATCTATATGTATGAGCAGAAAACTAAGCATTAATCCACTGTGTAGTTTAAATGTTTTTTTTAAAAAGTCATTTTTAACTAATTTACAATCTAGTTCAGGGTTATAAAATTATGAAGAGTGTTACCGCACTTTCGCAAAAAGATAACAATAAAATTAATCCAATTTAAAAAACAAAGTCTTATCTTCCCCTTAAAGGATTTTAAGAAATTGTAACGAAGTTACTAAAATTTAGGATGTTAATTATTTTATGTACTTGTTACGCATTGACAAACTTCGTTATTGTACAGGGTTTTTCTGTATATTTTGAAGCACCACCGGAGGTTTTATTTTGAGAGTAAGAAGAAACTTTAAATTACAAAAGTTGAAGTATTTACAACAGTTATATTAACAATATTGTGAATATAACTGTTTTAAATGTTAAGTGTTTGTTTGTCATTTCAAGTTTTAAATGTTTATTACACAACAACAAAAATGAGTGCTTTTCGTAAGAAGCCCCTTAGTTTTAAGATTGTTTTGTTGTTATAAAAAATATACATATTATATACCTGATGAAGGCCCTCCCTGGCCGAAACGTCGTAATTGACATAAATTGGATTAAAATTGCTTAATAAGCAACTGTTTTATATATTGCCTTATTATCCCCAAGAAAATCCAGAAAATTTTGGAAAAGTATAAACAATATATCAAGGCAAAGGTCAAAGAAAATAAACAAATAAACTATATAATATATATATATATATATATATATATATATATATATATATATATATATATATATATATATATATATATATATATATATATATATATATATATATGTATATATATATATATATATATATATATATATATATATATATATATATATATATATATAATATAAATATATTTATATAGCATACGAAAATTATTTGGTGGTATTTCCATATACGGCTCCTTGGTTTAAAGATATTCTGGTAAAACAAACATGGGTAAAATGTCTTTAATTATTTTTCTTAAACTATTTTCTAATTTCATTTATTTACCACCAACTCTAAATTTCTAAGAGTACAATTTATTGCTATTTTCCTATGTAAATTATAAGTATTTTATTATTTTAGCCGCCTGTCTTAGGATCAATAACTATAATTAAAATGAAATGAAAATATCTAATATTTTTACATACATTTGTTAAAACTTTTATTATACCGGGTGGTGCATCGTCGGGTGGGATATAGGAAATCCCATAATGTAATTTTAAATGGATCAATTATTGGCTTCCCTAATTATTTTGGACAAAAATTATTTTGAAGCTTATTAAGGAACATGCAAATTTACGTAGTTTGCGACTAAGATGCTAATATATTTTTAAAAATTGTTACTTTATGATTGCCTCATATTTATGAACAACAATAAAAATACCAGTTAGTTGTGAATTGACGTTGTCATTTTAAAATTTAGTGCTTTATCATTATGAAAAAATCGTACAACAAAAAGATTGAAGTTGCATTTATGCAGACGAAATAAGTTAAGTAAATTAAACTATAATAAAAATCTCAAGAACTATGGCATTTACAATATTTACATGCTTCAATAAATTATTACTACTATTACACATAATATGTTAAAAATAAATTTAAAATTTAAGAAAATTTTTAAAAATTCCTCCATTGGCTGACGTTTATAAAATTGTCTTCTTACATTGGCTAGATAGTAAATTGAAATTTTATTTCATTCTGCAAAAATAGCATTTTTTAACTCGTCTAGGTTAGTGTTATTCTTATTTTTGTATATGTTGCTTTTTAATTGGTCCCGGAGGAAGAAGTCAATTGGCGAAATATCAAAAGACCTGGTTGGCTAATTTATGGTGTGCTGTAGGGCAATGACATTTCCACTAAAAGCATAGTGTAAATATTTCAGATCAGAACAGCCAGGCTATTATGTGTCGGGCATCCATCCATTTGGTACCAAACTTCCTGATTTTCCCTAGAAGCATCATTTAAAGTAGGTAAAATTTGTTCCTCGAGTAGTTCCAAATAATATTTTGCATTCAAAATTTGATTAAGAAAAAATGGTCTAATAATACGTTGTCCGAAAATCTCCGCCCAAATATTTATTTCCTGTGGATATTGCGTCCTCGTTTCGACAAATATGTGTTGGTTTTCTTTGCTCCAGTATCGGTAATTTTGATGATTGGGTTCATTGTTTAACGTAAATGTGCATTCATCAGTAAAACTTACAAATAGTTTTAAAAAAATCCCTGTCCATATTTGCCCTTTCCATCATATCAAAGCAAAATTCCTGTCGTCTTATTTCATCCCCATCCCTTAGCTCTTGATGTCTTTCATATTTGTATAAAAAGTATTTATGCCAATTCAAAATCCGGAGTGCTGTTGAGTGATCTTTTCCTATAATATCCTGAAGTTGCCTTGTGCTTACCTTCCTTCATTTTCTTCCAAGTGTAATACAACTTTTAAGTCTTTATCATTTCTTACATTTTCTTCTCTTTGATATTTTCTTGCTTTACATCTGCAGTTATTTATGACTGTGTCTTTGATCTTAAATTTTTTGATAGTCCTATCGACTGTTTATTTTCCGGGTATCGATCTATTCAGATACTGAGCAGCGAACATATCTAATACCTTTTGAAAACTATTCCCTTGACAGTACCATTTAATCATCAATACTTTTTCTTCAGTGTTGTATTCTTTTCGCTGTACGATTTTTGGCAATGACAAATTTCAAAATGACAACGTTAATTCACAACTAACTGGTATTTTTATTGTTGTTCATAAATATGAGTCGATCATAAAGTAACAATTTTTAAAAATATATTAGCATCTAACTCGCAAACGGTGTAACCGATAAATCTAAAGTTTTTACCGTAGACGTATAGTCCGGGTAACTCTGTAATTCACCTATAAATAATTTTGGAATAACATGAATCGGGATGAAACCTTTTGCATTCTCTTTGGAAACAGATCAACTACAAAGTGTCGGAAAGGGATATTGGATACTACGAAAAGGGGTGTTTTTTTACCCCATTTTTTACCCCTAAAACATACATTTTGCTTAAAAAATTTCCCCGTTTTTAATAGTACATATAGGTTTTTGGGTTACCAAATTCGGCTATAATATAATAAATTGCATTTGAGAGCTTAGAAAGGCTGAATACACTCTTTTTTACACCCTACACCCCTAAAAAATACATTTCGCAAAAAAGTTTTTCCCATTTTTAATAGTACATATAGGTTTTGTGGGCCACTGAATTCAAATATAATATTGGAAATTACATTTGAGGGCTAAGAAGGGCTACATTTACCTTTTTACCCCCTTCACCCCTAAAAAATACATTTCGTTAAAAAAAGTTTTTTTTGGGCCACTGAATTTAAATCTAATACCAGAAATAATATTAAAGGAGTTGATATGGTTAGTATTGGTTAGTTTACCGCTATTTTAATTTTTGTTACCCTATAGACATTTTTTTTTAAATTACTGTTTTTTTTTAATTTAAAGGGATGGTGTAGGTTTATTGGGTCGTTAAATTCAAATCTGAAGTCAGAAACAATAATCAAGGGTTTGGATTGAATTTCCCGTAAAATACGAATTTGTTTTAATTTTTTTAAGATATATTAAAATGTGGCTTCAAAAAATTTTAAAAAGATTTTGTTTTATCCAAATTTCCCAAAAAGGGTATCTTTTTTTTCTCTTACAGGTCTTAAAATTATTTTTTTTTATGAACTTTAATGCTGTTTTAATTTATTTTGTGCTTTTGCGTTTTATTATTTTTTTTGGCCGCATTAATGCAAATCAAAAAATAATGGCAGATTCAGATTTTACGAAATTTTTTTTTTGGTGTAAAAAAGGGTATAATTTAGCCTTCTAAGTCCTTAAATGTAATTTTTATATCATATTCGAATTTAGTGACCCGAAAAACCTTTATGAACCAATGAAAATGGGAAAACCCTTTTTTAGCAAAATGTATTTTTTAGGGGTGTAGGGTGTAAAAAAAGTGTATTTAGCCCTTCTAAGCCCTCGAATGTAATTTTTAATATCATATTTTAATTTAGTGACCCAAGAAACCTATATGTACTATTAATTTAGTGGTGCAGGGAGTAAAAAAGGGTAAATTTAGCCCTTCTTAGCCCTCAAGTATATTTTCTGATATTATATTTGAATTCAGTGGCCCAAAGAACCTATGTGTACCATTAAAAATTGGAAAAAACTTTTTTTGGCGAAATGTTTTTTTTAGGGGTGTAGTATCCAATATCCCTTTCCGACACTTTGTAGTTGATCTGTTTCTAAAGAGAATGCAAAAGTTTTATCTCGATTCACGTACTTCCAAAATCATTTCTTGGTTTTAAGTGATTTTTAACAGATTTACCCGTGCATGCTCTTCAATAAACTTTAATAAAATTTATTTCCAAAATAATAAGGGAAGCCAATAATTAACCCCATTAAAAACTACATAGGATTTCCTGTATCCCGCCCGACGATGCACTACCCGGTATACAAAAATACTTGTTATCACATTTAATTTTGGCTTCCAGGCCGTATATAAGTTCTAAGTTTTCCAGTCAAAAAGAGATAAAACCTCAAACTTATTTTACAAGTAAAAAAATAGAATTATATAACAAATGTTTTAATTTACTTTCGATTACATTTTTATATCTGACTGAGGGATTATGTTTCTGTGCCTAAAGATATATTTGTACCAAAATAATCTATAGCCACAAAAGAACGTATAAAAATGGAACTCATAAATTTGTAATTCTTGGCGGTGCTTATGAAAGAGAATATTTTCTTTGTGTAGCGAAAAGCTGGTGATAATTTACCGTCTCAGGATTTAGTGGCACTAGTTTTCTTGAAATTGGATAAAGTAAATGAAGTTTAGACAAAGTGCCCAACGGAGTATTTTAGATTGGTAATATTGGGTGTTGAAAGTAGTATATTAGTCTTATGAAAAATAATCTGTTAATAAGCAAATTTCTAAAAGATTTAAGTATATTTGTATGTCGTAGATTAGATTTTTTGATATAGAGTATTTTTTAAATTAAATAAGATTAAATGAAAAAATGTGTTGAATAATAGATCTTTTCCATGAAAACCTCTGCAGATTTATTGCTAATGCTTTGATCTTGCTCAAGTCTTAACATATTTGAGATAATACTTTAAAGTATTAAAATCAATATCCTTATATACAATGACCTTTGGTGCTTCACCCGAAAAATTTATATTTTAGTATTGATCTTTAATTAATTTTACGTTGCAGATTTTTTTTACATTTCTAGAATAATTAATAAAATATTATATGACTTAATTAATTTTTATGAACCTATTAAAAAAGATAACAATACGTTTTGTTTTTAAATGTATGAAATAATATATTTTGTGTACGCTTGACCAATAAAGTGTTATTTTATAAATAACCTAAATCATATACCTAGACCTAATATAGATGTTTACGGACAAGGCGACGGAGGAGCCGAGTCCGGAATTTTTACACGAGTACTTTAATGACATTTCACGGCAGTGTATCGTACAACGTTTTATTTCATACTGTTTTATCTTTTTTTGATAAGTTGAATATTTGGAAAGGATGAAGGTGTCCGTATTGTCAAAATAAGCCAATAGTTGTAAATTAGAAGATGTACCTGTCCCTGTAAATATTTTAAATAATTCAAACGGCTCTATTACCGTTAACGTTTATAAGTAATTTTATTGTAATTTGCATAATAAAAATTGTTCAGAATTAATCCTGTGTTAGTAAAAATTTAAATTTCATTAAGTTTTAGTTTCAGTGCGGTAAACTTACTTTACCGGCCTAGTGATTTAATGTATCAACTGACAAAGTTATGTAGTATATTAAGGTACAGTATAAAGTAAGGTAAAGTTACTTTATTTTACTAGTAAAATAAAGTAACTGTCATTGTCAATAACAAATAGTCAAACAACAATTTTTGAATTTTTATTAAAAAATTAATTAAATATTTAACAAGAGATGGATACATAATAAAACAAATTTAATAATTCGAAAATTTGGTGCTAAAGTGAGCTAAGATTCTGTTTGTACGCTTTATATGTCTTTTTGTACAACGCTCTTGACTTCGCAGGTAGTAAGGAGTTCTTAACTGCTGCTTCAGCCGTCTTTATTTCTTAGAAAATCTAGAAATTTTCGATGTCAACTAGTTTGACATGTTTTAAACATGAACATCTACATCTCATAGCAACTGCTGTTGCAGCTGCCTAATCACCTCCCGAGGTAAAACCGTATACAGGTAAACTTAAATTTTAATTTCTTAAATTTGTTTTTTCTTTTAATTTTAAACAGGCTTTTCTGTACGATTACATTATAAACATTTGTTTATTATACAGTTAAGCGGCCGTGAAGTGGCCCTTTATATACTAGTAAAATACAACAGAATTATGCACTAGAATTATTGTACTTAATTATTTTGAATAGTAATTATTGATATTTATGAGAATTAGAGTTCAATGATACGTCATTCCTAAATTTTCATTATATTTGTTCATTACAGTATTATTTATGTCATTGCCTGACGCTGACAACAGCAAGTTTGGTATATAGAGGTTTTAAAATCTAACAGAACAAAACTTTATAAGTTACTACAAACTCATTTATAATGTAATAGTATATAAAATCTTGTATGTTATACGTACATAAACATGGCTTTACTGGTCTCGTAAGTTTTTAGCCTCGCTCGGACATAAAAAACTCTTCTGTACTTCTAACCTAAATAGCTATTTTTGTGAGTTAGCATCTTCAATTTATTTAAAAAATGCATTTTTATAAATAATTTTGTTTGCTTTTTTTATTTCTATAATATCAAACAAATAATACATAAGAACACAAAAGTACAAATTTTAGTGCTTAAAACCTACCATAATCGAAGATTTTCTTGTATACTCTTAATTTGCTTGTTTTTTCAAAAAATGTTGCGTTTTACAATTTAATGCCATTAATTTTTCCAACTTAGGAAAAATGTGCCTTCACAGATTATTTTCCAAGAACGATATCTTGTAGGATGTTACAGAGCAGTATTATGCAAATGAACCATTAGTGCCGGATTGGTGTAAAATGCAAATTGGATAGCTTAAAGTGTGTAATTTGTAGCACAGTTGTAACAACTTTGTTTTGCTAGTTAATTTAGGGCCAGGTATAAGGACTTGATATATGCTGAGATTATTTAATAAAGCTTTTATATTATAATAATCAATGTAGATTTGCACATTACTTATTTACATACACAAGAGGTTTAATAATTATTATTGCTTAAGCAGCTTAAATGCCCCAAAATATTGTATAAGGCTTGCTCGTTTAAAATTGTTTATTAAAAGCAAGCATAAAAACAGCATAGTATGGCGTATGCAGGAAAAACATTGGTACGAAAAATATTTGAGCAATTATAAACTGACAAGCAAGCATATATATATATATATATATATATATATATATATATATATATATATATATATATATATATATATATATATATATATATATATATATATATATATATATATAGATGTATACTATATATTATTTCGTTAAAACAAGTTTTACCTAACCCAAAGTAGGTTAAATATTACCACCGCTTTATTGTATAGAGATTTTTTGCAGCCTTATTAAGGTTCTTGTAAATAAAAATTTAAATCATAACATCAAACACGCATTGAAGCATAAATTAAAAGCAAATTAATTTTAATCATAACATAATAAAACAGGCCTATTTTAATATTTGTGTCATGCTTACTCAGCTGAAATTTCCACCTAATTTAAGTTATAAATTAAAATGTTACAAAAACTGTAGTTATTTTTCAGAAACAAAAGAGAAGATCAATTCTTAAAAATAAAATTATATTCCATTCTAAATCGTAAGAAATAGCTGATTTATGGTGGACTCTCTCTGATTTACTACATTTAATTTTATAGTAATGGGTGGGCACAGTAAAATACATTTACAGAACAAGAGAAAAAGACGAAATTCATAGATCATACCGCTTTGGAGACAGCAATGGTGGTTTTATAAATAGGAGAAAACTAGTATTTTAGCTTTTAATATAATAAAGACGATCTATTTTTATAAAGTTCGGTTATAAAAATATTTTAAGTAAAGGTAAAACTATAACTGTACATATGTTTATGATATGATGGGTGAGGTTATTTCCGGTTTGACCGAAAATGACCTCAACTTTTGAATTTTAAATGGAACACCCTGTATTTTTTTCACCTATTCAATAGAAAATGACATCCTTAATACAATGACACCCCATATATCAACTTTTGACATTTTCGTTTAAAAATATTTAATTTTTTAAAATTCAATCTAGAGTGTCATGACGTCGTTAAAACAACCAATTTTAAGTCAAGAAGGCGTGAAAAAATAGTTTTAACTATCTGGCGTATTTTATGTCTTTTCCAGAAAGGTAAAAAGATTGCAAAATTTTATTTCTAGACCTAACTCAATTTTTTCAAATGGGAACGATGGTGGCTCGATGGCATATTTGAAAAGAGCATTTCTTTCTGAACAATTTGATACCCAACACTTGATATTTTAAGTTAAATCAACACTTAAAAAACAAAAAATTAGGATAGTAGTCGTTGCTTATAAGAATAATAATTATTATATTAATTTTATTAATTATTATATTTATAGGTATTTAAATCAAAATAGCTTATTAATAAACAAAGCAATAACTTTAAATAACTAACCCGCATTTAATTATTAAACTATGTAACATCATTATTTAACATCAACGTTTTTGTTTATTTCCAAGCCTACCTGATAAAATTGCCGAAATGCATAATATGACTCTTTTAATCGAGTGCCACAGCTCGGATGTTTTAATAATTTTATAAGCAACAACTATTATGCCTATTTTTCGCTTTTTTATTGTTGATTTAACTTAAAATATCAAGTGTGGGTAATCAAATTATTCAGAAAGAAATGCTCTTTTCAAATATGCCAACGAGCCACCGTCGTTCAATTTAAAAAAATTGAGTTAGGTCTAGAAATAAAATTTTGCAATCTTTTTACCTTTCTGGAAAAGACATAAAATACGTCAGATAATTAAAACTATTTTTCAGCCTTCTTGATTTAAAAATTTGGGTTGTTTTAACGACGTCATAGCACTCTAGATTGAATTTTAAAAAATTAAATATTTTCAAACGAAAATGTCAAAAAGTTGACATATGGGGTGTCATTGTTTTTAAATTATCATTTTTCTATCGAATAGGTGAAAAAATACAGGGTGTTCCATTTAAAATTCAAAGTTGAGTCATTTCCGGTAAGCCGGAAATCGTCAGAAACAATTGAACACGTCATTGAATGCATATTTAGGTCATATATCAACACGCCAAATTTCATTTTTCCATCCTATAAAAAATAGGGGGAACCCCCTTTAAGAAACACCGTATATATATATATATATATATATATATATATATATATATATATATATATATATATATATATATATATATATATATATATATATATATATATATATATATATATATATATATATATATATATATATATATATATATATATAAATATATTTATTAAAAATAAATTTTTATAAAATTTATTAAAATAATTTTTTATATTAATATAAATATATATTTTTTATTAATTTATTTTAATTTTTATTTAAATATTTAAAATTTTTATTTAAAAAATTAATAATAAAAAATTTATTATAAATATATGACGTAATATTTACTTTATTAAAATATTTTTCGAAATAAAAAAAACCGTCAACAAAATTTAAAATTTGGTTTTAAGTTAAATTTTAGTTTAAGGGTTTTTGATTTTAATTTTGTATGTTAAGCAAAAAAAAAAAAAATATTATTTTTTAACATATTTGCAGAATATATTTTTTAAAGATGAATTTAAAAAATCCTAGTAAAAATATTTCTTAAGAAGAAACCTATTTTGATGGCGTTTAATTAAACTTGAATTAAACAAAAAGCCTAATTAATTTAAAATTTTCTACCTTTAAAATACAACAAATTCATTGTTAAAGCAAACAACTTTTACCTTAAAGAGTTTTGTTTATTGGTCACTATGCCATCAATGGTTATTTTTGGCAAAAATATATTTTTTATCATACTGTACTAGATACTTGGTTTTTAGTTCGAAAAATGAACTTTTACGGTATTGAGTACAGTGACAAAACTTATCCGGACTAGTCTGGTAAAACTTCTTTTAGGATTGCCGTGTTTTTTTGTACTAGCTGCCCTGTAGCCTTATTAGATTTTTGCAAAATATTATCAAAAATTAAATTCTAGATAAATCTTCCTTCATTTTGTCAATTTTACCAAAAATTATTGGAAAATAACACTAAATTTCAACTGACTTCTTTTTCACCTTAATACATAGAAACAAGACAGTTGCGTGTCCTGAATATATCAACGCAATCTTTTCGCCAGATTCAAATTTTATGTCAATACTGACAATGTTTTCACCAGTAAACAAAAATCTTAAAATCCATTTCCAAAGCGAACAAATAATTATTTTGTTAATAAACGAAGCAGGTTAAAAATACGTTATTATTTCAAAATATAAATTTTGACAGTAAAGTATAAATAAAAATTTACATTCCCCCCGAAAAAAACCCTTTGAGTATTTGTTTTTCCTTCACTTTTTTTTTTTCTTTTTAAAATCATTACTTGGCAAAACCAAAAATTTTAAAATATTGTATTATATCGTACAGTCAAAAATTACATTTGTCAAAATATGATACGCATTTTTATTAATATTATATTTTTGAAAATAATAAGAATAAAACACCGTTTAATAATAAAACATACCCAATTGATATGTCGTTTTTTAAAACCATACTATTTAAGCAAACTGCTTATTTTTAAGGCTTCCGAAATTGCAACATTTAAAAAAAAAAAATTCATAAAGAACACCAATAATGAAGCCTGTGCCACCCACAGTTTTAAAAAATCAGGGCCTTCATCCAACAACGATCGTGCCAAAGTAGGTTTGAGCTTGGAAGTCAGTTTGATTACATTTTTTTATTCCTCCTAGAAAATGCCGTTAATAAAAGCCCGTAACTTTTAATTACTAATAGAACGAGGGTACACTTTTTTTATTTAGTTTGTACCTTACTCTTACCTACTTATTAGTTTGACCGCTAAGAAGAATTTCTGTCAAGCGATTGTGACTCACATAATATCTTGCTCATTTTTTTCTCTCAGAATCTGACTTCTTTTTAGTTTTAAATTTAAAAAACTTGGAATGATAACTTAAAATAATGTGGACAAAATTAGAGAGTTGCAATTCTTTTGTTTTTTTTTCGAAATCTTAAATTTTATACAAGGGGTTTAAAAGTTTTTTTAAAATTGGGGTAAATGTGTTAAAATTTGAAATTTGAGATTTAAAAACATTTATCTTTTATTTTTTAAAAAAAATTTTTGTAAAAGGAAAAATGTGTTAGGGTAAACATTTTTTTTTTTAAAAATTTTATTTTTAAAATTTTCTAAAAAAATTTAAAAAAAAACCCATAATTTTTATGTTTTTTTTAAAAAAATTTTCAGGGTTATTTTTTGCTTTATATTCGGTGCAATTTCTTTTCACGTTATAGTACGAGATGTGACCGCTTAAATCTGCAGGTATTTGTTTTTTGATAAAACCTAATTTTCATGAATAATACATGATACTTGCAAAGTTAGCTGGCAATATTTTGCCGCAACTGAAGCTGGTTTAATTAAATATACCGGGTGATCTAGGAGAATTGCTGTCACATTCTTTTTTTTTTCCCCCTATATATTATTCATTTTTGGTTTCGGGGAAAAATCCAAAAACCCACTTTACTTTAAAAAAAAAAAAAAAAAAAAATTTTTTTTTTTTTTTTTTTTTTTTTTTTTTTTTTTTTTTAAAAATTTTTTAAAATATATATATATATATATATATATATATATATATATATATATATATATATATATATATATATATATATATATATATATATATATATATATATATATATATATATATATATATATATATATATATATAAAATATATATATATATAAAACAAAAAAATGGTTTATTTAAATTAAAATTATTCCCTATAAACTAAGCGTACTTACTTATTAAGTAAACTTATATTTAAATAAATGAAGTATTGTCATTTTAAAATTTTATAACGCAATTAAATTAAGCGTAAGAATTTACAGAGTGTTTCCAGAAATCCAACAATGTAAAAATATACAGTATACTTAAAAATCGAAAGTTGAGGTAGTGTCCGCTAAAACCGGAAGTCACCGGAAGTCACATGAGTTGTCAAAAAACGTCAAATTTAACAATATATATTATCTTCGAGTTTCATTGTTCTACTGTAAAAATGCAGAAAAAAAAGAGGGCTTGTAAAAAAAACCCCGTTTAAAACTAATTTACTATCATTTTCATTCCGGGGAAAATTAAATCTTATCAAAAAAACAATTTCCTGCATATTTAAACGGCCGAATCTTTGACTATTATATTTAGACCTGCATTGAAATGTTACAATCGGTTATCTAAATTATACTATATATTGTAAATTTTTCCAGTCAGCCTTTTGGCAGAGATTAGTTTTTTTTAATGTTGTATTTGACGTTAAACCTTATTTAGAATCATTCAACTTATAAAAAAGTGTGGCTTTTTTTGTCTCCATAAGGAAAAGCAAATAATTTGTTTAGCAATATTAAAAAGAATAAGAACTTTTTTAAGAAAATGTATTAAAAACATTAGATAATAAAATTATTGTATTACTTTTATTTTCATATATTTAACTTATACCACATTGTTTCAATAAAATAAAAAAATTTATCTTTTTGGAAAAATTTTTTTTTTACTATTTTTGGACCGTATCTTTTTTTGCAAAGTTTTATTTAACCCAAAAACATTTAAAAATTTTTCCCGGGCTGTTGGAACCACCTAACGTTTTTTATGGCGGGGGACATGATTAAAATTTTGGGCCCCGGTTTGGGGTTTCCCCGGGGGGCTACGGTTTTTTTTAACGTAAACCCCCAGGAATCTTCGACCTCGGAGCCAATTTTATAATGTTCCCCCTGGAAAACGTCAAATGATATGGGAAAAGACCACCAAAAAGGAAAAATTCCCCAAAAATTTAGTTAAATTTTTTAAAAGCATAAACCAAAAAAAATTTAAATTTTCACCACCTAAACAAAATTTAAACTAAAATCTAGATAAAAAGGTTTGTTTTTTTTACCTAAAGTTCGTTATTTTTAACTTTTTTTTAAATTAGCTTTTAAACAAAAAAGCGTATTCCTACAAAAGTTACACGTTATGCTACTTCACAATTGCATTAACTAACTCTTTGAAATAATAATGGATTTTTACCATACCAATTATGGTTTTTAAATATGTTTATATTTGCTCTGATAAAAAGATCTTGCATCATGCGTCCTGTACATGCATCAAGGATATGTTTTTTAAAGTTTAAATTTTTATTATATATAATTTTTACTTCCTAAGGTGTATATATATATATATATATATATATATATATATATATATATATATATATACTTAATAAAAATATCTGCATGTCTCTTACAAAACACTTATTAGCTGAAGCTTACTGCTGTAGATATAATGGGAATTAAAAATTAGTTTTTAAATTTAACCTTTTAAACTAGGTATTTTTTTAGCCTCATTAAAAATCTTTTTAACAATGATAGGTGTGCCATCTAAAAAATGCATACAGGGTGTCCCATTAAAAAAAATGGTATTTTGCTATCTAGTTATAATCTACCTATTTATATCCATATCAATAAGTTGAAATTTTTCTAAATATAGGTTTATATATAAATGAAAACAAAAATCTACATTGGGGTCTTGATCAAGACGTTTAAATTAACTCACCCTTACAGTTTTGTTACCGCATTAAAATAAAAAAAGCTATAAAGAATGTACACAATTTTTTCTACTTCAGTAAATTTTGCTTAACTGGTAGTTTTAATACAAAACAAGCAAATTGTGCTAGACATTAAAAAAATCTTTATCACATTAGGGTTATAAAATATATTCATTTTAAAACAAACTTTAATTTCTTTTAAATTTATTTTCTAAACTTTCACCAATTTTGTATTACAAAAAGACGAAGCGTGTTAAATATGGATGCAATTAATTTAAATAAATACTGCTTATTGCAATAAAGCCAAACAAAGTATAAAAAAATATATAATTTTACGCGTTAAAAATTTTCTCCATTTCATATACATTTTTAAAGGAAAAGTAAAATATAATTAAAAACCCTTTACTTAATAAATATGTTTGGCAGGTAATGGACCCCTTTTTTAGTCAGTTATTCTCATAAAATAACAGAATTTCCAACCCATCTAGACGTGAAAAACTTTTAAAGAAGTCAATGTTATATTCAGAAGGTTTTACAAGCGTAAGAAAAATTAAAAACATT
>JAHBCN010020690.1:0-14791 GCA_019359885.1 Listronotus oregonensis
AAATTTTAAAAATTTTACAACCCCCATTAACAGCTAAACAATATCCCAACCAATATAAAATTCATTTTCGTCGCTAAGTCGATATTGAAAAATTTTTTATTACATTCTAACGAAATAGCGTTTTGTAGCTAGTTTAGATTCTAAAATTTTACACTTTTATAAATGACACTTTTAAGTGACCCCACAGAAAGAAGTCATTCAGTGAAAGATTAGGTGGCCTGGCTGGCCAAAGTATCCGGTACCGTGGACCAATAATATTGCCGTTCTATGCAATAAATCTGTTCTAAATTATCTCCAAAGTATTGTTACGTTTTTGGCGGACAGTTTGAATGAATGAAAATAACTATATTTTTAATAGCAGGTAAATGATCAAACATTTTTTATTAATTAATGTAGAACATGGATTTGGAAGATAATGGAGAATTTTGTCTAGTATCGGGCAAAGATTTCTTATTTTTGTTTTTTTTTTTATCTTGGGACAGTCCACGAAGGCTGATGCCAAGTACTAACGTACCGTGGGTGTCTTCAGTGGGTGAGGGGGAAAGTTTGTTCACACGGGACTTAAATTTTGGAGATTGGGAGGAGAAGGAAAAACTTTGCGGGCAGCAGGTTCCATAGTCTTGACACCCTAGGGAATAAAGGAACGAAGAAAGCGGGAAGTTCAGGGCCTCTCTAACTGAACTGTAAAAGGATGCATAAAAGTTGCACTACGTGTTGCTCTGTTGGGAGCTGCCAGAAAGGAATAATACTGGCCAATTCCTTTTGAGCAGAAGCCGTAAAAATACCTATAGAAGAGGACAGATCCCTACAGCTCGACGATGGGCAAGAAGGGAAGCCTTTCTGTGAGCGTTGGATAAATTAATAAGACGAACAGCTCTTTTTGAATGGAACCAGAATGCTAATTTAGGGACGCCATTCCCCGACATGAGAACAATATTCCAAAGGGGTCTGATTTGGGATACATACATAGTGTACAGATTGGAAGAAGAGAAATATTTTCTGGCTCGAAGAGAAATCTAATCTTTTTTGAAGCTGCCGAAGTATGATGAAATGTGTTTGTGCCAGTTGAGGTTATTCTCAAAAGTAATGCCGACTAGATTAAACGACTCTTTGTTCTGCAGAACTTGGCCGCTCATAGTAAGGGATGAGCATTCGCAGACTTTTTCGCGACAACGCTGACTGTGTTTTTGAGGCATTAAACTGAACACGTTTTTGGCGCCCCAATCCAAGATAAGTTTGAGGTCTTGTGAAACAGATATCTGCATTGACCTGCGCTTGTTTTCAAAATCAAGAATTACGGTGGCTTAAGAAATTGAATACTAGAGGGAGGGTACTATCGTCAGCAAAACTATAAATGGGATTGATTGTGGAAGAGAGAAGATCGTTAATGTGTAGAAGAAACAGCGTGGGTGCCAGCATTGAGCCCTGGGGCACCCCAGCATTAATTTGGTAGAAGCTGGAGGAATGTCCATCGACACTAACTGATATACGTCGATTAGAAAGGAAACTGGAAAGCCAAGAGCAAAGCTTAGGTGGAAGACCGTAAGAAGGAAGTTTGTTAAGAAGCCCATCATGCCAGACTTGATCGAAAGCTTTGGATATGTCAAGAGCAACGATCTGGGATTCACCAAGAAACTCAAGGGACTTGTTCCAGTTGTGTGAGACAAAGGAAAGAAGATCAGCTGTGGATCTACTGTGACGGAATCCATATTGTCTATCATGTAAGATCTTTTGTTTTGCCAGATACTTTAAGATTTGGGAATTAATGAATTTTTCCATTACCTTGCAAACAACTGAAAAAGAGATATAGGTCTATAGTTAGAAGGAGACTTTTGGATCCTTTTTGGGGACAGGTTGCACACGTGCAGCTTTCCAGCTCTCCGGGAAAATGCCCGTGTCGTAAGAGATTCGAAAGAGGCGAGTTAAGATGGGTGCAAGCTCAGGGCACATTTTTTAAGACGATTGCTGGTATGCCATCCAGCCCAGACGATTTTTAAGTATTAAGAGAAGAAAGAATACGCTTGATCTGTTTGACTTTAAAAATTGTATCGGACATTTTATGAAACAGGGACAACTGTTGGAAAGGAAGATTAATAGGAGGATCGAGCGTAGAATTGGCAGCAAATTGTTTGGCAAATAGTTCGGCTTTTCCTTTGGAGGTGAGACAATTCCATCTTCAGAGATTAGGGTGGAAAAGAATTTGTGCAAAAGTTCTGACTAATATTTTTGGCAAAAGGACCAAAAAGCTTTACTGCCATTTGAGCAAGAGAGAACTTTATCTTTTATTCGATTGTTAAAACGGTCTTTTGCTTCTGAGATGGTCTGATTATACTGATTTCTTGCTTCGATGCTAGTCTGTCGATTTTCGGGACTGGGGTTTTGAAGAAACTTTTTGTGGGCTTGAAGTTTTAAAAGTCTGGCTTTGTCACAGGGTTTAGAAAACCACGGTTTGTGATTTGAAGTTATGGGGTTCTTTTTTTGTGTGGGGAATATAGGTCTCAATGCCTAGTTGAATTGTTTCGTAATTTGTTTACATATTTCTGAAGGATCGTGAGTAGAAAAGCAGGTAGGATTCCAAGGGTAGCTGGCAAAGAAATTTCTTAGACCATCCCAGTCGGCCCAATTGTAGTGCCAGACGGTTCGTGGCGGCATGCTTTCAGTTGCCTCAAAATGAGTGGGTATGATACGGTGACCAAACCATGGTCAGAGCGACCAAGGGGAGCAGTTACTGATCTTGATAGAGTTCGGGGTGGAAGTAAGAAAGAGATCTAGGGGTTAGAATTATGGGTGGGAACCCTAGGAAAGTAGGTAGGTTCCATAATTAGATTGGTGAGCGAGTTGCTGATTGTGAAATTTTCTGCTGCTCTGCCTTGTGTATCAGTTTTTGTGGAGCCTAGCCAATAAATAATATTATTAAGCCAATATTTTCTGTATATTAAACATACTGTTTCTAAAATATAGATAGAAGTAAGTAGGATTTGGAATAAAAGGTATAACAAGTACGATTGTTATATTATAAAAAAATAGATTAACTGCGGATTACTTTAAGCAGTTATAATTTCCGAAAAATGTTCTTAAATTTCAGAATCGTCTTGTTGTCTGATTCCGCGATTCTTGCCGCGTCTTTCCGTCTGAACGCAGACACCGGGTCTAAAGGCCTGCCCGCTGCATTCTTTTCCAATCATACCTAAATTGTAGAGGAGTATTTTTTAACTGATGATCGTTGTTTTAACATTCAAGCACGTACCAGTGGCGGAGACAGCGATTATCGCAGATTTTATAAAATATTTTAACTGGGCGAAATTTTGACTTTTCAGCGAAAAAATTAATTTATTAGTTCGTTTATCTAAAGAGGCCTTAGAGTGTCTAGACCTTAAACCTGCTACCTGTAGAGGACTTTGCTTTCTTTTTAAACCTAGAAACGGGTTGTCGTTACATCAATTGCGATGGATTTCGACTTCTAACCGATTTATCTTAAAACCAAATAAAGGAACGCGATGGATTTTCTGTTTTTGTTCTAAATAAAATAATTTAACCAAGCCAAAAAAAAATAATATTGGAACTCGGCAACACTTGTGTCGTCACAAGACGTTTTGTTCTGACGTCGGACTTAAATGGCCAGACGTTCATATTAAACTTTTTCTGAAAAAAGATATTTGGGAATTGTTTCTTTAATAGGGAAAGGGAGAGATTTGACGTGTTTTTAGTTTAAAAACAACAATGAACTGAAGGAACTATATGCTTTTCTTTACTTATTTATTATAAAATAGCCTTATACGGCAGTAAATTTAAAGGCATGTTTTTTAGAAATAAACAGAAAATGTGTTTTTAGAAAAAATAAAATTTTAACAATTAAAAAATATACTTGTATGTATATTTTGGTTTTTAGCTGTACCAGAAGTCGTTCGTTGCTTTTAATTGTTTGATAAAACTCCAAACAACTTTTCTTTATATTAGCAGGGACAAGCAGTTTAGAATTTGTTAATTCCTGCCGCTAAATGTCAAGGAAGTTTAAAGGTGTATGGAAGCCCAATACTGTAGAACAAAATTGTCCAGGCGTGCAGGGCAGCGGGAATCGGGGGATTGGCCCCGCGGAGTTTGCGCAATGAATAGTAGGTCAGATCCGGAGTTCCATAATTCTTTGTTACTATCTATAAAGTTGACATCATCAAATGTCAAATTCAAGCATTCACTGTTTTTTTTATTTTTTGCACAAAATTGTTGGTTATTAAACGATACTACCATAGAATATTTAAAATTATTATGTAATATTGGATTTTATATCATCTGATATAATACGGAAAGAATAGATGGCGCCACTTTACAGCCTTCTATTTAAATGGTCGATATTTTTGGGAGTTTTGTATTTTTACCAAAAATCTTAGTAAATAAATAAAAACACGATTTTTGAAAACTAAATTTCAAACATTGTATGATAGTTTCATGTACTTATCACCAATTTTGTGATAAAAGAAGGGCAAGATAGTGTAAATGAGTTTAATCTTATCCTAAGATTGTGGTTGTACATTAAAAAGTGAAAATTTTTATAACTGCTTTTTAGGTATATACTTTTCACTAATAACAAACATTCATGAGACAGAATAACAGTGGTTAATAATGTTTAGTAACCTTTGGTACCTAGGTATCCATTGTAACAGTAACCGTTAAATATTATGTGTCTACATTATGTCGAGCTTAAAAAGTTGATAATGTAAGTTTAAGAAACCAAAAATCTAATTTCTTTTTAAACAAATACAGAAAAAGCAAAAAGGAACTTTAACATAAAATTGTACTTTCTTTTTATTCAATTAAAGGGACCTGTATAAATTAAAATTTGCCTGGTCTGCCCAGTCATTAATAATTTTGATCCTTTAAAAGAATGTACTAAATTATTAAATGAAATAAAAGTACCTAAATGTAAACCTTATTTCTTTTTAATAATCCACAGAAATACACAAACATTGTGGAAATCATCTAAAAGATAGTTAAGATTGCCTTACTTTTCTCACTGCTATTTCCTATGAAATTTTCATTTTCTATAATTCATAATTGATATATTATTATTTATTCGGTTACCTAACGTTACATCTCATAAGAAGCACCTAATATAAATATAAGAAATACTTACCTAAAGTAAAAAATGCCGGGTATGTTACCCTTAGATTTGCAAGATAAACCATACAACCTCTAGTCATTTTGTTACAATATTATAAGTAACAAACAATAAACACAAAATTATAGTCACAATTTAAAAACACTAATCACTAAAATAAGGTTTTTATCAATTCAAAAAAACTTTTGCAACCACAAAATATAATCACACAAAGCAAAACAATCGAAACTAATACGGCTCTCATAAAAGTATAATGTGTTGCCTAACTACACACTGATTTATCAGTGTGTAAGTAGGCAACACATTAAATTATTTCCTGGAATTTCGTTATTGCGCAAAATCGGCGGGGCCAACTCTGACAGTTATTTTCATACTGGGCTGGACATTTTTTGATCGAATGGGCCATAGCATTGGGCTTCCATACACCTTTAAACTTCCTTGCTAAATGTTCATTAAAGAAAAAATACGCCCAGTAAGTGCAGAGGTCGCAGGATTGCTTGGAGCAAAAGAAATTATTACAAATACATTTTCGGGGCCTGTTATATTTTAAAAAATAAATAACTATTTATTGGCTAGTCGGCAAAAATGCCAAATATTTGTTTTAAAAATAGTTTCTTTAACTAAGATAATTTCGTCAAATAATTTGTCTAGGTTAACTACATTTTTAAGAAGGAAACTTTTCTGAATCGGGTTCTAAAGAAGGATTTCTCAACTTAACCAATATACTATCATCGGTATATCAATAGTATATTTCATTACCAGTACGGAAATGACGATTTTTCCGTGCGCGCGTGACAAATTATTGGAGCTTTATTTTACTTGTAAGCGCGTAATAAACAATCACAAAACCTGTATAAACAATAAAAAAATTTAAATCTTAATTAAGGATATTATTATCATATATAGTAGTTTTCAAGTTACAAGGCCTTAACAACTTTTGGGATACTTCAATTTTTCTTTGTATGGACTCCTCTATATATCCTTCTGCTACATTGGAAGAAAGCCATCCTTCGTATATTTTCAAAGTGAGCAAATCACCGCCGCTTTCTACCAACATGGTAGCCGAAAAACGCCTAAGCCAATGTCCGGTATATTCTTCGTGATTTTTTAGTTTTAAGTATTTTGCAACAAGTTTTGGAATACCATTAATAGTATGGCACCCAACATGTTGAGCGTAACATCTTTGGTTTCTTTATGCAACAAATAATCTTCTACTCTCCATATTTTTAGGGCGGAGATCTGCGTATTTACGGTAAAGTGTACAGGGATTGAATTTGCAATTTTCATTGGTAATGGTAAAACTTCTTGACCTGTGAGTTTTTCATCTCGTAAGAACACGACAAGGAAACGCCCATTATCTTCCACATCGTCTAAACTCAAACGTATTAAATCATCTCTGCGGCATGCGCCAAAGATCCCTAAACACTAAAATTACTTTTGCCAGTAGATATTTTCCATCTGAAGCTTCACATAAAAATTTGGTTACTTGTCCTGATGTAAGAACCTTGGATTTCTTTGGTACATATCCTACAGCTTGCCGTTTCAAAAAAGCGATAGTTTTTGGATATTGGTTGTGAGTATTTTCTTTTATTGCCAAACAACTCTTTAACATGGAGAATCGACTCCATAAGGTGGATGACTTCATAAATTTGGCTTTTTCAGAAAAATAAACTAAGAAAATATCGTTACTCACAATTTTGATTCTTTTCTGAGTCCGCCATTCGGTAAAAATGTGATATTCATGTTTATATCTCAACCTGGATTTCACTGGTGTAATATAATATCGGGAATATCCGGATTTTCTTCCAAATCTGAATTCATATTTTGAAAATGGCACAAATTTCACTGACAGAAAACAAAATATGTCATTAATAAATAAATCGTTGTTATGAACAGTTTCCATGAATGGATTTTTGTATAAGTGCACGGAAAGAGGGATCGGGAAAAAAATTCTGTGTGCTGTTCTGAAAATGTCATATTTACTGTATTTTATACACAGTTGAAAATGTAGTATTTTCAGGTAAGTATAATAAAAAGTTCTTTTCAATGTAGTTAAGAATATTATCATAAAAAAGTAAAAAAAATCTCTATATGATGGTATATAACTTTTAAATAGTCCTCTATATTGATGATACTATTACCTAAAAAAAAACTTTTAAAAAAATAACCATTGACTACCTACTTCAATGGTACGGGTAAATTTTTCATAAGGAGGCAGTCACCGTCGCTATGGGCACCATCATTTTTTTCTGGTAGGCCCCGCCTCTGTTTTCGGGTATACCATGGATTGCCACCCAGGTGTTCCATGAGTTCGTTTGTTTTTCCAGTGTTTGTTAATGACGGCGCGATGAGAGCCTTTGTTCCGAACGATGATGAGCCGCGGTTAAGAGACCCATATCTTTAAACACCCATAAGATTTTTCCCATGGTCGTTTGGGTTCGATAGATGTCATTTATTATTAAAATACCTAAGTGGTATCGAAAGTAAAAATGGTCGTTTATTTCGGAATTTTACAGGTTTGATAGAGGAAAATTATTAAACATTAATTAAAGTCCACGTTATAATAGAGACATTATTTATTTATTACGGTTGTACTTCTTAGAGTCACTTTTACAGTATCGTCTTTCTCTATTCATATAGTCTATTCAAGAAGTGTGATCCTACGAAAAATAGTTAGAAAAAATATACAGGGTGTTATTTAATAAGTGTCCGATATTTCAGAGAGTGATTTTTCAAGTATTTTTAAGGTAAAAAGTTCCTATGAACGTGTGGTCTAAGATGCTTCGCTTTCAAGATACAGGGTGTCAAAGTTTTATTTTTATTTATGTTTTTCTGCATAATTTCCTAAATAATGCCGATTTCCGAACGAAAATTGGTACCTGGGGGTTTTTTGACATGAGAAATTTGAATTTGTTCTTAATTTAGCTCTTACTTGTAGAGGGCGCTAGCCACATGTATATTCTCACTTTCAAAGGCTCATGACTTTTTGTACAACCCTGTATTTTTATTTTTGATAAAAGAAATGAATTCCTTAGTCATTTTTATGCGAAAAAGATAGTCTTATTAGATGTCGCTAGGAGCAATCGTTTTCGAAATATTTTGGTTTGAAATAATCGATGCATGTGTTTTGAAAAAAATGAAACAATTTTGTAAATTAACTTTTTTTTTTAAACAACATGAAATATTAAAAAAAAATAACAGACGAACACTAAATAAAAACAGGATGAAAAACCAGATCAAAATCACAATAAATATTGGAAATGCCCACCCCCTGCCTGTAGGCACGCATCCAATCTTCTCCTCATTGATTCGCGTACCCTCTGGAAAATTCCTGGAGTATTTTCAATCGTTCTACAAGAGTCCATTATTCGATTTCTCAGTTCTTCTTCATTTTGAATAGGTGTTTGGTAAACTAATGTTTTTAGATGTCCCCAAAGGAAATAATCCAAACTATTAAGGTCTGGCGACCTGGGAGGCCATGGTTGAGTCCCTCCCCTACCTATCCAACGATTATTGAAATTTTGATTTAAAAACTCTCGCGCTTGGATGCTAAAATGTGCAGGGGCACCGTCATGCATAAACCACATCTCATTCCTTAGTCTAAGTGGCACATTTTCCAGTAAAATAGGCAAATTCTCTTCAAGAAAACGACGATATATCTCGCCATTTAATCTTCCCGGAAGGAAAAATGGACCTATCAAATTATCTCCCAGGATTCCTGCCCACACGTTAACAGAGAACTGTTCTTGAAAATGTGATTCCTGTATTGCATGTGGGTTTTCATTTGACCACATATGATTATTATGAAAATTACGTTTGCTTCGTCGGTAAACAGGATAAGGTTTTCAAACAAAGGGTTTTGAATAAGGCATTGGAGAAACCAACGACAGAAATTTATACGTAAGGGAAAGTCACAGGTAGCAGTGCCTGAACTCTTTGAACATGATAGGGATATAATAAATTATCCACTAAAATTTTCCATACCAGAAAATGAGAAATATTTAACGTAAACGCTACTTTCCTGGTGCTTGTTTCCGGCTGTTCTTCTACCATATTAAGGACTGCATCTTCGATATCTGGGGTTCTTACCGTTCGAACTGCACCTGACAGCTTTCTCAAATGTTCCTGTTTCTCTTAACCGACCGTGGATTCTTGAAAAAGTTTTTGGAGTTGGAACTATGCGATTCGGATAACGCTCCTGATACAAACGTCTAGCTTCATAAGCATTTCCATTAGCAAGTCCGTATGTAAAATGCATGTCAGCATACTCAGCATTGGTAAAATTTACCATTTAAAAAAAACTCACTAATATTTATTACCTACTACTCAACTGTACGTCAAAGTACGTCAAAATTGTATTATGTCTGAATTTTTACACTGACAACACAAACAAAATGCATTGACTAGGCTACTTGATAAAACCGTCATTTTCGGCGGTCTTTACTTAGCATATTTATTACTAAGCGTATGCATCGATTATTTTAAACTAAAAATATTTCGAAAACGGTTGCTCCTAGCGTCATTTAATAAAGAGTACCTTTTTCGTAAAAATGACTAAGGAATCCATTTCTTTTAACAAAAATGTAAATACAAGGTTGTACAAAAGTCATGAGCCCTTGAAAGTGAGAACATACAAGTAGATAGCGCCCCCTACAAGTAAGAGCTAAATTAAGAACAAATTCAAATTTCTCATGTCAAAAAACCCCCAGGTACCAATTTTCGTTCGGAAATCGGCATTATTTAGAAATTATGCAGAAAAAACATAAATAAAGATAAAACTTTGACACCCTGTACCTTGAAAGCGAAGCATCTTAGACCACACGTTCATAGGAACTTTTTACCTTAAAAAATACTTGAAAAATCACTCTCTGAAATATCGGACACTTATTAAATAACACCCTGTATACTGGTACTTTCCTGTAAGCTATTCAACTCACTGTCCCCAGGGCCGTATCTAGGCGGTGGCGAGATGGGCGACCGCCAAGGGCGCAGCTACCTGGGGGGCGCCAAATCGGCCATGAAAAATATTTTTTTATATCAGTTGTCAATACCGAAGTCATATTATTATTATTTTTTACTGACAAAATTAATCAAATAATTAAATTAAACAGAACAATTTTATAACCAATTTTCAACTTAAAGACTTCCTTTAGTTATTTATAAGTTTAATCATAAGCAAATAAGGATGTATAGCTAACTTACATTTCAATTCTTTTAGTCAGATACAAACAGTTATTTTATACAATAAGTAAATCATGTCTCATTCAAAGAGTAGGCTAATATTTTCATATAAAGAAAATATATAATTTGACACAAATTTTACCACAAAATTGGTATTTTAAAGAAACGAAATTATCGGATCAAAAAACTTTAAACATACAACTTGAAATATTGGTTCCCATATTGAATTTACAACAAAATTGTATTTTGTTGTAAATTGAATTGAATTTACAACAAAATGACTATTTTGAAAACGTTGATAAGATTAGCTCAGATTCTAAATTTCTTTTTTTTCTGATAAGGCAATTAAAAGTTATTAAAAAAAAATCGTTGCATACCTGCTACATACCTTAATGAATCCACCAGTAATAAATAAAATGTCTTGTCAACTTTTTAATTGATGTTTTACTTTGTATAAGTTATTTCAACATGTTTTACAGTATTGAAGAGAAAATAACAATGATTAAATGATATTATATGGAAAATAGTTATCGAAGAGTATCCGCCATGTTCTCTACGTTTTTTCCTGACAGACACATTCCAAGTAAGACAACAATTTAAAATATCGTTTATAAGTTTGAGACAAAAGGTACTGTTATTAATAAATGCAACTGCTTAGAGCGAAATAATAATGTACTCGATGGAAGAGCTCAAGAAAATAATGCCGATTTAGATGTTTTACTTCATATAGAAGAAAATAAAGGAATAAGCACCAGGCTTCTTGGCAAAGTTGTAAGAAAAAATCACAGCACAGTACTAGGCAAATTAAAGAAATATAAATATCATCCGTACAAATATCAAAGACATCAGGAATTAAGGGAAGGCGATGAGATCCGAAGAGTAGATTTTTGGTTTGAAGTTATGGAAAGGGCGAATAACGATAGGGACTTCTTACGCAATATTTGTTTTAGTGACGAATGCACCTTCACATTAAACAATGAACCAAACGTTCAAAACATCAAGGACTCAATACCCTCAAAAGGTAAACGTTTGGGCGGGTATATTTGGACATCGGATTATTGTACCTTTTTTCTTGAATCAAAATTTGGGAACAGAAACTTTTTTAGAACTATTACAAAATCAAGTGGGGCCGGCATTGGAAGAAGTTGCACCTGACAATCAAGACATTTAGTTTCAAGTGGATGGTTGTCCTGCACACAATTCACGAGAAGTAAGAGAATATGTTCAAAATGTTTTCAATGGACTCACTATAGGACCAAATTACACCATAAATTGGCCAGCTAGGTCTCCTGATCTTTCGCCAAACGACTTCTTCCTTTGGGGTCATATCAAAAATATTATTTATACAAAGTTATCAAAATTTAGAAGAATTAAAAGTTTCAATTTCAGCGGCGTGCGATCGACTATCGGCATTTCAACTTCATAATGTAAGAAGTGAATTTTATAACCGTTAAGGATATTGCTTAGCAGTAAACGGAGGTCTGTTTGAGCATCTAATTAAAAAACATTAGCTTTTAGTTTCAATGTGTTGTGTTAAAACGTATTTTTAGATAGTTTTTAAGTGTTTTTTTTTACCTTCCTAGAAAATTGTTCAATTATGTAAAAATCTCATTATGTAGTTCAATGTAATTACTTGTATTTATTAAATGATTACAACCATTATTTTCTCTTCAATACTGTAAAACATGTTGAAATAACTAATACAAAGTAACACGTGAATTAAAAAGTTGACAAGACATTTTATTTATTACTGGTGGATTCATTAAGGTATGTAGCAGGTATGTAACGATTTAACAAATGCACGACCTGGTATACTCCACAAACCACCCGTTCTGAGGGGGGGTGGGCGCAAATGTTAAGCCCCGCCAAGGGCACCCATACCTAGATACGGCCTGACTGTCCCAGGCCGATATAATATGAAAAATAAAGTTTATTTTACAATTTGTACTTAACTTAAAAAGATAATCACCTAATTTATCGCGGCCCTTCGTACAATATCCAATAAAATAAAGTTTATACATCAAAAACGTTTTTATATGCTCAAAGAACAGTCTCCTGGTAAAAAAGGTGTTTATCTCACAAATATTTAAAAAAAAATCATACTTGAACTTCTGACTGACAATATAAGAGGAATCTATTTTTTAATTAAATAATGCATCTAAAAATACTAATGTTCATTTTGTCCCCAATTTTTACGCACTTCCCCCTGGCTTTTATTTAAAACTACCTCAATAACATTTAATACAATTAATCTTCATTTCTACGTTGTGCTTCGTATGCTTTTTAAGTTTGTTCAATGATAATAATTCAATAAAACTATTATATTTGTATTGGACCTCTTAACTCTGAAATTCTTCTCAGGCCCACTCCAGGGTGGCCTGCCAAGGGGGCGCGAGGGGGGTCTAATGGGCCCGCTACAAATCAATCAGCGCGCCCAAGACAATGGGGGCCGAATTTGCCTTTGCGCCGCTCCAAATTCCGTGATTCCCTGTATACCGTCCAGTTGACCCGTCAAAATTATAACTATGTTTGTCTCTGTTTCAATGGTTACCCGTTTACAAAATATTTTAATAAAACAGAACAGATCCTAACAGAGCTGTCGCAATTACTTTTAAAAAGTAATTCAATTACAATTACCAATTACTCTTCTAAGTAGTAGTAAATTACGATTACCAACTACTAGCATGTTTGTTAAAAGTAATTTAATTATCAGTTAAAACTAAATGTAATCGAATATTTTAGCAATTACTCTATTTAAATTACCACATATATTAAATACGATACACTAAACCAGGGGTCTCCAAACTACGGCCCGAGGGCCACATCCGGCCCGCGGACAGATTTTGTCCGGCCCGCGGAGAGCTAGCATACTTGAAAACTCCTTTTAGAGAACAAATAATTTTTATAGCAAATTAAATTTAGTTTACTGAAGTATTCTAATTTTATGTTGAATAATTATTAATATGACATCTACATTGATATGGTCATGGGCTAACTCCGCTAACTCATAACATTCTTGTAGGCTTATTGTAATTGTTTTTGTGATAAGTCGAATAAAGAAACACAGAATTGTAATGAGTAAAGACATGTATAATATGCAGAAAATTTAACTTCAGTATATAATAACTAACAAATTATTGAAATTAATCCAACTAACATTTTATACATTTTAAATAATCACATAACTTATAACAAACATAATGACATATGAAATACTAATGAGATTTATGTAATTGAGATTTTCCACTGACAATAGTTTGTAGTTGTGGACTAATTTTACTTGTACCAATTATTAAAGAGATTTAAGATGCTCATCAGTTAATTTCGATCTGTAAACATTTTTTGTGTACTTCATTTTGGAGAAGGTTTTCTCACACAAATAAGTAGTACCAAAAACAGAAAACAGACCACGAACAAATTTATGCAAATTATCAAATTGTGTCAGTGGAAGACTCTTATAAAATTCCAACAAAGATGAGTTTTGATATTTGTTCTTAATTATATCACTGCATTGTTGATCAATCATTTCCATTTGAAGTTCCGGGGCTAGGGTTTCAATGTCAGTATCAAAGGATTCTGAAAAATCTTAATTTGATTCGCAATGGCATCAAAGTCCGAGAAACAGTATCAAAATTTATCTTCAAAGCACTCACAGTTTCGATTGCAAAATCGATAGGAAACTCAGTCTCAGTAGTGTGGCTGAATATTTCACATGTTTTAAAATGTGAAAAACATTTACTTCGTAGTTGTGATTTAAACAGTCTCAATTTCTTCCGGAATGATTTGATATTAGTGTATAAATCAGGAAGATGCTGGTTTTCTCCTTGCAATCCCAAATTCAGTTCGTTCACATGTTTTGTCAAATCAACATAGAATGCTAACTTCCAAGCCATGCGTTATTTTATAATTCAGTAAGAGGGCGATGCTTTTCATTCAAAAAAATTTCGATCACTGCTCGAAGTTCAAAAAAGCGCTGAAGGACTTTCCCACAACTAAGCCAGCGTACGGCAGTATGATAAGGTAAGTCAGTTTCTCCAATCTCTTCAATAAATTGTCGGAATTGTCGGTGATTCAGCCCAAAAGATCTGATAAAATTAACAGTTGATATGACTGGTTTCAGAACGTCAGACATATCCAAACATTTTCCGCACAAAGACTGTTGATGAATGATACAATGTAAGACTAATGGTTTTGAACCACTGTCATTTTCTACAGCCTTTGACACAAGAGCGACCACTCCTTTATCTTTCCCACTCATGTTTTTGCCTCCATCAGTTGTAATACATTTCAAGTTTTTCCATCGAAGGTTCTTTTGATTAATGGCCATTTCAACTCCTTTAAAAATATCTGTACCAGTAGTTGTGCCATGAATACTATACACATCAAGAAGTTCTCCGTGCACTTCATAGCTTTTTATCTACTTCTCGAATATAAATCAACACCTGAGCAGTATCTGACACATCCGTTGACTCATCCAAGGCCAAAGAAAACCACTCA
>JAHBCN010020691.1:0-14819 GCA_019359885.1 Listronotus oregonensis
GCACAGCGCACAGGGAGAATTGCTATATTGAAGAAAATGTTCATTAAATGCTAACATGTATTTATAAAAGGGACTCATTACTATTTATCTTTGTAAATAATAATAAATTGTAGTTCAAAAACCATTAAAAATCATACTATCGCCAATCCGCAGTTTAATACACTAACCCGAACTGAGTTATTAAAAAACAGCAGGGAATACCAGGGAATGACATCCCAAAAGATAATTAAATATATTTTAATAAACTCTTGACGATTTTTTAGATTAACTTAATTATATTCTGTCAAAATATTTTAAAGTTAGTACCTTTGCTTAAAGGTAGGTACCTTAAAAATTTCTAAAAGGTTTAACAAAATGAACGGACAGCAGCAAGAAAAAACGCGCCTGCATTATTCTTCTCACATGAAAGAAATATTTTAGCAGTTTTTAAAGATCAGGTACGAGACATTGCAGCATAATTTTTTTTACGAAAGTTTAAACTGTAAAAACACCTGTAGACAGACCAATTAATTAAATATATTGGCACGTCTGAACTTCCAATGCTTAATAAAAACGTTGTTATAGAGTCGTTAGGTAGCATCATTTATTGAATGATCTTGTGTTCGACCATTTTTACCTTTAAAATCGTAACAACTTTTTATGAGACACTTGAAAAGACAAGTGCAGCTTAAACTCTATTTAATTTTAAAGTAATAAAAGCTTTTTTATTTTTAAAATTTTTTTATATAAACATCAAAAAATTTTTTATTTTATTCCTAATTTTTAATTATAATTTATTAATTTATAATTTTTGTATCATTAAAATTTGTTTATCACCCTTTAAATTTTTTTTTTTAATATTTAAATTTACCTATATATGAATAATGTATAGTTTCCTTTTTAAAAGGTGGACAATGTGTCTGGTCGTCAACAAAGAACAAAGGCATTGTATTTCAGTGACGTTGGGCTGGTTTATAATAAGAGATGTCTACATCCTCCCAAGGTTTTATGCACTTTTTTGTTTTAAGGACATCATTATCCTTGCACGGAATAAATTTAATTCTGAGATCATTCGTCGCATTTTAAATAAATATACAGTGTGTCCCAAATTCGGCCTACGTGTATTGCTATCTCGTATAGTATACAAGATAAAAAAATGTTTAAATGGGAAAAGTTTTAGAGGATATTGCTGGTTCTGACTGTGCAGTTAAATTTTTTCTTGAAAATTGACTTCCGGAGATATTAGCGAAATCGTCGATTTCATTGACATGTTTTAAACTACGACATTATTGAGACACTTTTTGGCGACGAACATTTTTCCACAAATTTTTTTCTTCGATCGTCTTTTGTTTTTTACTTACCAACCAAAACTTTTGATTTTTATATGGTGGCCATCTTTGAGTTTTCGATATCTTAATAGCTTTTAAATTCCCCCTTTTTTTTTAACAAACCCTTTTTTTAAAAAATTGTTTTTATATTTATTTTACACCTTTTTTTCATTTAATTGTAAACCCCCATTTCGCACGCCACAACGGGCCCCCAAACCATTTTTAAAAATTAGTTATTTTATAAGCAAATATGGTTGCTCCTTTTTGAACTTGAAAAGTTCGCAATTTAAAAAAAAAAAAAGAGTGAAATAAAAAAAAAATACAAGGTTTTATAAGGTGTTTATAAAATATCGGGTGCCACTTTAGTGAAAAAACCCCAAGAATTGTGTAAAAAAAAAAGGGGGAGAATATACTTAAAATGAGGGGGTTTTGGATTTTCAAGTTTGATGATGAATATCTCGAAAACGAAACATTGCCAAAAAAATTTTTTTTTCTGGTTCGTAATGGGGCCCCAAAACACGCCCGTATCCAAATTTGGTCAAAATCGGAGATGAGGCAACTTTCGAGACAAATACCTATTTTATAAACTTAATTTATCTGCTTAAAAACCTTTTTTAAATTTTAAGCCTTGATTTTTATGGTATTTATTTGCATGAGACTTTTATTTACAATTTATTTTAAAATATACAGTTTGTTAACTTATTGTCTACTATTTAAAGGCGGGAAGTTTCCCTTTCAAATGTATCAGTTTCTTTTTCCAATTATTTCAACAAAAAATTTTTTTTTGTATACATTATCGGGGTTATCAGATTGCTATCTTTTTTTTTTAAATTGCTTAGATTTGATCTTTAAAAGAGAAATTAATCAAAACACAAATATATACATATATATTTTTGAATATAACCCTTTTTTTTTCAAAATACACATTCATGTCATACCTTTATAAGGGGGAAAATTTTGCCAAGTGCATTGATGAGGGGGGCGGGCCAGCGTTGCCAAATGTATTGTTAAAAATATTTTTTTAAATGTTCAGTGGCAAGGAAAAGGGATCGTCGAAAGGGGGGGAATTAAAAAGCTATTTAAATATTAAAAATTAAAGATGATCGCCATATAAAAACCCCAAAAGGTTTTTTGAACTGAAAAAAAAAGACGACCAAAAAAAATTGGTAAAATATTAGTTGCCGAAAAGTGTCCCAATAATGTCAAAATTAAAACAAATGAAGCATAAGCAAAAATTAAAATCGACGATTTTTACTATTTTTAACATTTTCCGAACTAAATCTTAAAAAAATAACTGCATGGTCTGAATCAGCATTACATCTTCTAAAACTTTCCCTATTAAAGCATTTTTTTTTCTTGTATACTAAAAAAAGATTGCAGTACAAGTAGGGAATTTAGGGGGCCCTGTATTGTGTAAGACCTGTCTTTATAATGAAAATAAGTAACCAATACCAAAGGGAAAAACCCATAATTTTCTATATTGAGAAAACACCATTATTGACTTAACAATATTCATTTTTCAAATTTGTTTAATTTGTATAAAGACATTTTTTTGAAAAACTTACTCCCAACAGCTTTGTTGAATTATAAAATCAAATAAAATATTTGTATAAAATTTAATTAATCAAAAGTAGTGGGGATTTAATTACCAAAGCTCAACAATATATTTTTTCTTTTAGTTTGATCTGTGTGAAGTAAATATTGTCATTGCTTCGTGAGTGGCCATTAACGTACGTAATAAAAGGGTTAAAGGAATTGCTTTGTTGGGACTACAAAAGTAGTATTAATTGTTTTACTTTTTCACTTTTTTACTTTTCCCAATGAATATTAAATTAGTAATAAAGGCTAGACTTTGACAGAATGTTGATTTTTTGTGTTTGAGAATTTACTGTTAGCTTTTTCTATTTTCTAATTTAAATAGCAGAATTCCTTATTAATTGAATGCTATTGTTTCTAAAAATAAATACGAAAATCTTTTTATTGAAACCCATCGAAAAAATAATAAGCTTTTAAAAACAAACCAATAATCATCGTATCATTAAGAAAATGTTAATTTTGTCTTATTGTTTTTACTTCAATTCAAATTGTTTTCTTAATTGTTCTTCAAGATTTTAGAAAACAAAACATAGGATAGCTATTTCATATTTATTTTGAATTAGGAGGAAAACTACAAATTTGGCGCTTTTAAGGCCTCGTTGGATGACCTAATATTTTCCAAAAGGGTTTTATTTAAGGGAGGCTAACGTTAATTCGTGCAAAAAATGGCACATTTTTGCGATTTTTTTTTGACGACACAGTTAAAATGTTTTTATTAAAACTAATGCTACATTAACGTATAACATTTAAAGAATATTTAGTCCAATTTTCATAAAAAAATATTAAAAAATACGGCAATGGCAGCAATTATTCGGAAAAAAGAATTGCTCATAACTAGGCGCTGGATCATATGAAATCAAAAAAACCCAAGTTTTTTTTTTTTAGATAATCTCCATCCCCAGGTAACGCTAGGAGGGTTTTTCGAAATTTAAATTTTTTACTTTTTGGGAATACTTTGAAGTAAAAAACGTGATTTTTGCGGAAAAATCGGCTGACTTGTTACTGTACAATAAAAAAATTTAACAAATAAAAAAATAAACTCTCCGGCGTTATCTCGTAATTTATGTACAGCAATAGTGTTCAAAATTTTAAAAGGATCGGTGCAGTAGTTGCGAAGTTATAGGGGGCACCGACTTTAAAAACGTGAGTTTAAAAAAACGCTTTAAAGTTTTGAAAAAAAAATTTGTTTAAATGTTAAAAACGTTTTTTATCGGCTTACCTTATTAAAATTTCTGTATTTTCGTTATTTCTGCTCCGATCCCTATCAAATTTTTACACAATATTCTTAAAAGGTTCTCCATTCAGAAAGTCCAATTAAAAAAAATGCAAAATAAAGTTTAAAAACGTTACCCCCCCTTAAAAACCGCTTAAATCTTTTTTCTGCAAAGTATTATTAAAATTCTTAGTATTAATTACGGGAATCGCAGGTTATCAAATTTGCTAATAGGGTTTATTTAATCCTATGCGTTTTGTTAATAAATTATAAATGTTTTCTATTCAGGTCAAAATATATATATTTTTTTTTAATAAAATGTATACAGGAAATACATATCGAAAATCTTGGTCAAAAAAAAAAGGGGTTGGGTTTTCCAAATAACTTCGCATTTATTGTAGAACAATCAATTTTGTTTAATTAATTTTAAAATTATAGTGTACCGTTACAAGTTAAAAAATTCCCCTTTATTTAAAAGTTACTGTATCAGGAAAAACAAAAAAGGGATATATCGATATTTTAAAGAGATCTTTTTTATTTTAAAAATTAAAAAAATTCATTTTTAATCATAAGCAATATAAGCAGACCCCTATCAAATATCTTTCCTTGCAGCGGTAACTCACGTTAAACCTTTAAATCTGGTTTTTCTTTCTACTTTTGTTCCCGTTAATTGGAATTATTATTTTTCAGTTCGTCAGTTCCTTTTAAGGATTTTAAATCATTTTCCCCAATAACTAAATCTAATTTGGTGTAAAGAGAAATTTTTAAAAGAGTTCAACATGCTTTAGGGTCCTTTTGGCTAAATTTTTTAAAGAATTTCGTTAATTAAAACATGGCATTTCAATTTTTAATTTTAGGGTTTTTGCCTGTAAAATGAATGAATTTAATAAACTCACAATTTCTTGTATATCCTTGTTTAAAATTTGTTTCGTACGCCTTTAATTTTATATTTTTTTTGTGGGTATGGGATTTTTAGGCCTTTGGCCTGCATTATTTAGAGTCTTCCGTGTTTGTCTCCTAATATTTTTCCACCTTAAGTTACTTACTTATTGGTGCCAATTTTTTTAAACTGTTAATAAGTTTAATATAATAAGCAAAACTTATTATAATGTAAGCCAAGATTATTTACCAAAATATATTTGACTTAAAACCATAAAAACGATGATATTCTGTAATTTTTTTAAAACAAAAAAATACAATATATTTTGTAAAATCATTTTTTTAAAGTAAATAGTAATAATAGCAAATAATTGATTTTAACACATTTTGAATTATACGAGTTTTTTTCTAATGCACAAATTGACACCACCTGCCTCCATTGCTCCACAGCCTGATTTATTTATCTTTAATTTTTTGATAGTTCCGTTGCAACTAAAACTCCCATTGTAATAATTATTATTTGGTTTTAAATTGGTGATTACATTTGTTTGTTGTTTATAGGTAATTAAAAAAAAAAACAGGTTATTTTGTTTAATGAATAAATGATTTTTTTCTAAAAAATAGATTAAGTTTTGTTTCTTTATCTACAAGGAAAATATCATTTAAAAACGATACAACTGTATAACGTATGTACATGTGTAACATCTACGAAAATACACCTTGCATATCGATGGCTTAGTATGAAAACCTCGTATGGAACAAAATATAAATATAACAGGTGACACAAAAGAGTGATTTGCTGCACAATTTTGCTTAGAAAGATTTTAATTTTTTTACATGTTTTGGATTTAAACTAACACTCACGAAATCTTTTGAAGTGAGAAAATACACTGTGAACACTTAAAAAATGTCGCCAATCTTTCTTGAATATATAAGGTCTTCACACCAAATCCACTAAATCTTGGGAGCAGCTGTTATACGTGGTTCCTGTTATTGTCTGTAGAAAGCAGCACTGCGCAGATGAAATTTTTGTAACAGCTTTTATACAGGGTGTTCCAAAAGTAATGGGACACAGAGCAACAGCAGATTTGTTAGGTGAAAATAATGGAATTAACGTAAACTTGCCTCATCACAAAGTTGATAATAACGAAGATACAGGGTGTCAAATTTTGTTTTCGTTTTTTCGTAATAATTTCTTACCTAAAAGCCATAGCTGTACAAAATTGGGAATTTGGGGGTTCTTTGAGGTGAGAAATTTAAATTCGTCTATATTTTTGATGTTGCTAGTGGAGGGCGACACCTACGGCCTACCTCACTTGTTTTAGATGGCATTCCTTTTTTTGCTTTATTTGACCGTTTATTAAAAAAAGAACTAAATTCCCTGCGTCAAAATTTATACTTTATTTAGGTCTCTCGATCAACTGCTTTCGAGATAAACCCAAAAATATTTTCCTATGAAAACGTGTTTCGACCAATTTTTTCTTCAAAGTAAAGTTCTTAACACGCTGTTCAAAATCTCTATCGGCACAAATCCCGAAAACCCCTAACCCCCAAAATCACCCTCAAATGTTCCTAAATCCCCAGTGACCCTTTAGGCTGATTTTGGGGGGGTTAAATTTTTGTTTTGTCCCCGTGGGTTTTGCAGCGTTGTTGACAACTTTTAAAACCCCGGGTTGAAAAAATTGGTCTGATTTTCCATAGGAAAATTGCGGTGTCCAAATTTTATCCCAAAAAATGGTTTTGGGGCCTAAAAAAAATATACTTTTGACGTAGGGGTTAAATAATTCTTTTTCAATAAACAGGTCAATACACTAATTTAAAGTGGGGTAGGCCGTAGCTGGCCCCCTCTACCTGCAACATTAGAGTTATGGACAAATTTAAATTTCTTATCTTAAAAAACCCTCAAATCCCGAATTTTGTACTGCTATGACTTTTAGTTAAGAAATTATTACGAAAAACAGAAACAAAATTAAAAGTTTGACACCCTGTATCTTCGTTATTATCAACTTTGTGATAAGGCAACTTTACGTTAATTGCTTTATTTTGACCTAATGAATCTGCTGTTGCTCTGTGTACCATTACTTTTGGGATACCCTGTATATAATATGCATTTTTTTTATCGAAAACCACCAAAATATCAATTTTGAAAAAATGGAAATATGAGGTTTCAAACTAAGCCATTGATATACGAGTATTTTTTACGAAGTGTATATAAGTCAAAATTAAATTAATCATTGACGATTTTCAAGTGAGTCATCTTTATAAAAATGGCATGGAGCCAGATTCTTTCTCTATAATAATATGTAGTAAATTCGAAGATATAAATCATCATTTAATTGCCAAACTTAAATACAAGCAATTTTACACTAAGCGTTTCGTCTTTCGAAATTGAAGGTTTAAAAAACTTAATATTGGCTCTGCATTCTTTTTTAAAAAGTATTAGTCCGTAATTTTAAATTTTTTCATTTTAAGAATAAATATTTCCATTATTTTTCCTTTTTTATTGGTCCTGTTTATATTTTAAAAAAGTCATCCTTATTGATCCCAGACAGTGAAGCCAATGCCCCGTTTTTAATATTGGTTAGAGTTCTTATATTATCTAGGCGCACGGTAGTCACCAAAATTTCCCGGGCCCTTTAAAGCACGTATTGTATATATTACACGAAATTTTTTAACTTGTTTTCCTCCTATTATCATTCCCGGGATCGTTCCACATAAAGGTATTTTGATATGTAAATTCACCTAAGTATTGAGAAAGTTTTCAAGTGATTCATGAGCTATTCAATTTTTAAAATCAACCATTTTACTATTGGCTAACTCACATACATATTGTTTCATTAAAACTCATCAAAATTATGGAACACTTTCCAAGGATATAGAAAGTTGGAATTTGATATGTAGGTAGGTTTTAGGACATGCGTCATGCGAAAGGCCATCCGTATCGAAGACCACTCCTCGCGTCCCTCGGTCAGTGATCTTCAAATTAATTTGCCTCAGTAAACGAAGGAACCCAAGGACAACATATTTTTGCATTTTCATCACCAGTTGTTCGGGTGAATGTTGACATGCGGAAATACACTTACTCCCCCAACACTTTTCCCTTTATGCCCCCAAAACGCCGACAATCAGGACAACCAATCGCACGTTATACTCGGATAGAGCCTCCGAAGTTTGCCAAGTAGATCCTGATATTTGGCTCGTTTCTCCCGTTCCTTTATATCGATGTTAGTTTCCGCTGGGGCGGAGAACTCAATCACATACATAGAGGTATTTCTGTTATCAAGGAGAACAATATCAGGTTTATTGGCGCAAATTTGATGCCGTGTTGGGAATGTATAATTTCAATATATGCGACAGTTGTCATTTTCCACTACTGCCTCGATATCGCCGGGAGCAAACGGCAGGATTGCTGTTTCATCGATGCGGTAATAAAGTACCCGAAGCGCATCGTTATATATGTCGATGGATGTAACCACTTATAGCATGTACTTGGCAATCTGACAATAAGTGCAGAAGTGTTTCGGGTTGCTGTCGACAGGCTCGACAAGCAGTATCAGGAAAAAATTGGGAAAAATGGCTTCGGTATACCAATGTATTTATCACCCCATCCTGGCATGGTAGTAGGAAACTCCGGTCTCAGACTTCAGCTCAGCAGATTTTAAAAACCCAATAAAAAGGGTTTTGAGATAGATTGAGTCTTTCTATGTTTCGATAAAATATTTCGTGTTGCGGCTTATTAATGTGATCTTCTAAAAGCATCTGCTGCTTTGCTCTTTTAGACTGCTTTAGACTTAAGTTTTACAAGTGATTGGTCGTCGTTGGGATCTATTAAATCTGAGACCAATTTCTTGCTCGCTCCGCTGCCTTGAATAGAAATGTTGCATTAGTGGATCAGTACTATTGGCAACTTGACTAGCAAGACTCAAGATTATTATTGTTATTATTATTTGAAAAAATATGTTTTAACTTATTTTTACCTATTATTTCGTGGCAAACCTATAGAAAAGTTTTGTTATTGTTTTAGGTTTCATAGCCACTTAAATAGTCAAAAACTTGAAACACCCATGATATGATTTTGAAAACGACTTTGTAGTAACACATTAAATCTGCTTATTCAAAAATGACTAATTAGAATAATGGTGGTTGTTACTTAAGATTTAAGTTTGGTTAAAAACTTAAACAATGTTTCTCCTTAAATAAAAATTTAAATTTGGGTTTAAAATTTTTAAAAGATTATTTTGGTAGATCATTCTTCAATAAAACTCTGTTTACTGTAAAGTTTTTATTAGTACAATCTTGTAAATCCGAATTTTTATCCATTACTATTTAGTGTATTACTGGGTCTAATAAAGATCTGGACTCACCTACCACTGTTTTTAGATATTTAATTTATTGTATTGTTAACCTCCTATTACAATAAAACTTTTTAAATCTCATTAGGTTAACAAAGTTCATAATGTACTTTGGATTAGTGCGTATTTCAAAACAGCATTGTCTTATTGTAAGCGTATTATTGATGTAATTACCAGTAATCAATTAATACTTCGGCTTTGATTTGTTTGGTATGTCTCATGTGATTATTAATGTTATTATATCAAAAGCCAAGTATTGATCCCTAACCTTTCTGTCAACCTAAATATTCTGATAACAGTGTTGGACTGTTTATTTAAAAATCAGTTTTATTTGTATACTTGATTGGATCTCGAACGCATACTTATAACGGGTGTCTACGAAATCACTTTTGAGCTGTATTTTGACAATTTCTTAACCGATCATAACCTTTGGCATGCGAGGTTAAGTCTAAATTTAAAATATTTTGACACCAGAGACAATTTTGATTTCTGGGAGTATCAAATTAAAAGAAAAATTATTTGGCTTTTCTCCAGAATAAAGATATTTATATATTATTTTTAAAAATTATACTTTTTTAGAGATTATTATGGAGAGCTAGTCTGCTCCCGCTATAATAGTAACAAAAAATATGAAGACATAAAAAGGTTTAATTCTTTATAAAATTGAATTGTTTTAAGTACTATAATAAAATAATTATTTTTATGAAATTATATAAAAATAGAAAATATACTTACTTGAAAACATTGTCAACGCGTTATAAGATATATAGGTAAAATTTTACTTTACGGACACCACGCCGATTTTCATGATTTTTTGCATACGGGAGTTTTTTGGGGCGCTGATCACGAATCTAAAATTAGTTTTTTCCGGCAACCTCTGGTTTTTGGAGTTATGAGGCCTAAAAATTGGACTAACCTCAAAATGAACATTTTTCCAAAATTCCTCCTTCTTGAAACTGATTACCACAAAATGGAACATACACTGATTGGGCACTTATATATTAAACGAATACACTAAAATTTACAAAAATTTATTGCTTATTTTTAGTAAAAACCCCTAAAATAAATCCAGTTTTTTATATCTTGACAACTGAATTATAATCAGGCAACCAGTTATACATCACATATCTTCTTACAAGACAGAAAAAAGTGGATTTATTTAAGATAATTTTTACTCAAAATAGACAATAAATTATTGTAAATTTCAGTGTATTTGTTTAATATATAAGTGCCAATTAGTGTATGTTCCCCCTTTGTTGGTAATCAGTTTCAAGAAGGGAAGGGTTAATCCTTAGGCCTTATAATTTTAAAAAACCAAGTTCCAAAAAACTAATTTTTTGGTGATCCGCCCCAAAAAACCCCGTATACAAAAATTCATGAAAATCCGGCCTTGTGAAATAAAAATTTTTTCCGATATATATGTTATTTCAAACTTATTGGTTATCGACGGACGGGTGTAGCACATAAATTACTTGATTATATTACTTAAAACAGAAAAGAAACTAAGAAATTGTGTTTTATTAATTGACATTGACTTCTGACATGACTTTTTTAAAAAAATAGTAACTGGTAAAGGTACACGTGTAGGTACCTTTAATATTTAAAAATATGTATAAAACTAAATTAAACTTTTAGCCATATAGATAGGTTTTTATAGTTTATTTTGATTTCTGGGAATATCAACTTAAAAGAAAAATTATTTGGCTTTTCTCCAGAATAAAGTTTTTTATATATTATTTTAAAAAATTATACTTTTTTTTTATTGTGGAGAGCTAGTCTGCTCTCGCAATAATAGTAACAAAAAACATGAAAAGACATAAAAAGGTTTAATTCTTTATAAAATTGATTTGTTTTAAGTACTATAATAAAATAATTATTTTTATGAAATTATATAAGAATGGAAAATAAACTTACTTGAAAATATTGGCAACCCGTTATAAGATACATATGTTATTTCAAATTTATTGGTTATTGACGGACAGATGTAGCACATAAATTATTTGATTTAAGTACTATAATAAAATAATTATTTTTATGAAATTATATAAAAATGGAAAATAAACTTACTTTAAAACATTGGCAACCCGCTATAAGATACATATGTTATTTCAAATTTATTGGTTATTCACGGACGGATGTAGCACATAAATTATTTGATTATATTACTTAAAACTTGTCATATAATGAGACCTTAGCAAGTCTTCAATTATCTCAGAAAATTTCCTTCACTATCTTTCTTGCATTTTGATAAAAAATTGTTTTGCCCATCTGCATTTTTTTAGCTGTTTCCGAGTTCTAGAAAACCTGTAGAATAAACGCGATCAAAAACTCATGATCTATTGAAATGCTTTTCAATGCACATCTAGTGATGAGCAAAACAAGACCAAGACCAAGACCGGGCTAGTCTTGGTCTTGGTCTTGGTCTTGCAAGCCTGGTCTTGGTCTTGGTCTTGCAAGCCAAAAGAAGGTCTTGGTCTTGGTCTTGGTCTTGCACCACCCGGTCTTGGTCTTGGTCTTGGTCTTGCTGCAAGAGTCTTGCTGGTCTTGCTTTTTTTTGGTAGTAATAATTTAAACTAAGCAATCTTGAATAAAATATATCTTTTTAATACTTAAATATAAATCAAGATGGGGACTATATTTTTTGCTTTAAAATTTTAATCTTAAACGTACATTTAAATTATCTGATTAAAAAGCATATTTTTAATGAAGGCGTATATTTATTTATAGCGCCAGGGCCGCATTTAATTTTTTTCTGCCCATAGGCTTATAAATTTTTGCCGCCCTAATATGTCAATATTTTTTAAATGTAAACTACACTATTAATTCTTATAAAAAATTATAAAACAAATTTAAAAAAAAGTAAAACATACGAAAATTAATTAACAATTTTTAAAACAAACAAATTTCAGGATTTTTTTATCTATTCGCTAAATATTAAAAAAATATATTAATTTACCATTACATTTTTTTAAAAATTAATAGTAAATTTGCCGCCCATAATATTTGCCGCCCTAGGTTTCAGCCTCCCTCAGCCTTCGCGTAAATCCATCCCTTTATAGCGCTCTATTTTTGGTTAAATTAAGACACAACCTTCTTTTATTCATTTGGTGGCATATAGAAACATTTAGGAATAAGAATTATATAAATTTTCTTTGAAGAAGCAGATAAAATTAAAGCAAATACAAAACTGTGTACTGTGTGAGCAAAAAAAAAAGACTTTTAATTTCAACCAGATGTGAAATATATGTGAAAATAATTCTGATATGTAATCATTGGTTTCTGATTAAAAAAAAAGTTATTTAAAAAACATTTTAGGTTATATAAACTTTTTACCTTTAAATTGGTTAAATTGTCGTACAAAGTTTGTAGAAATACTTTATAAACAATCTGCAGATACAAGGGGGCCCAAAAGTGTGACAAAGCCGATATCTCCTAAATCGTTATAGTCAAAAACTAAACATACAAAAATTATAGACAAAAAGGGCATAAAATTTTAAAATTATTTACTATTCCAGAATTTTTATATTATTCCCTGCCACTCAAGAAAACTCCCTTATTTTTTTTGCTTTTCCCCTAAACTAAAAAATTTATGGGGAAAAAAAACAATTTAGGAAAAAATCGCCACCCTGTATATTATGCTGGAAATTGTAGTTATATAGGAACAATGTCGACGTAGATGGTTTTTAAATATTATTTTTGGTTTTTACTTTTCCGTCTAAACCGGAAGTGATTTTTACAATCCATTTATATAAAATATTCCTTTATCATATGGCAAATATATTTTTTATTAATCCATTACTTTCACATTATCTTAATTTTAAGAAGCTATCCAATGGTGCTACCTCTTACAGTGTAAAACAAAAAAAAAATGTATTTCTGAATTTTGGAGATTTTTTTATCCACCCTGAAGGACATCACTTGATAGCTAATTAAAAAAAAAAAATTAAAATTATGAAAGTAATATTCAGCTTCCATAACTTTTGTACCCCTAGTTTTTCTCTGTCGTAAACGATTTCGGAGATGTCAAGCTTTGTCGTACCATTGAGTCACCATCTCATTATTTTTTTAAACATGTTATTAAATTTATTCGTTATCTTGTTAAAGAACTATAGAACTAAAAGAAAAAGTGATCGATTTAATTATTATTTTATTTAAGAAACTCACTTATTAAATAATCGCCCTTTTTTACAGTTCTTGACACAGTTTTTGTCATGTCTGTATGAAATGCCTCTGTATATTAAATATAACAATAAAATAGTAAAATTTCAAAAAAAAATTGCAGAAGTGCAAGAGTCTTGCAGGTCGGTCTTGGTCTTGCGTAGTTTTTGACACCTCGGTCTTGGTCTTGGTCTTGGTCTTGCATACCCCGGTCTTTCTTGGTCTTGCAAGGGGCAGTCTTGGTTTGGTTTGGTCTTGGTCTTGCTGCAAGACCAAGACCAAGATAAGACCAAGACCGGTCTCGCCATCACTATGCACATCATTTGAAAGCTTAAAGTGTCTAGTTTCTAAATGTACTTTTTCTTTTTAATAAAGTCCAACAGAAGGACAACAATGCATTTTCAAATCCGTGGACCAGAAATTCGGTAAGAAACTACCACATCTTTCCAGTGTGGAATTTTATGGATTTTTCGACGGCTGTTTTTGCGAAAAATATTGTCTGAACATTTTTGAGACTTTGGGGGGACATTTTCAGCAGAATCCCACGTCGGAATCGTAATAAACTTTGTATTGCTCGAAAGCATCCGCGAAGACCTAAGAATTGCGCCACAAATGAAAACTGTACATATTTATTTACAGCTTTGGGTACTTCAGGTCTTCAGTTACTGGCTTAACACGCCAGACTTGTACACCGACAAAGTGCTCGATTGACCCTTACGATCTTGTATATCACCCAAAAATTAAACAAAACCTTTTCGAAATCAAATAAGCTTATCATCGTGACAAGTCGATCACCGTTTTTAAGATTAAAAAAAAATAAAAACGTAAATTAACCAAAAATTAATAAATTTGGCCTAGCAAATTTTACACGAAACAATATTTTTCTTTTTATTACAATTTTGTTCAATAAAAATAAAACTTTTTTTTTGGGTTCTGTTTACTACACAACACCATGAGAAATACGATCTTCCAGCTACAAATAAACGACTTCCAGTTACAAGTAAGTAAACTATACTGGCCTAAGCGAATTCCAAGAACCGGCAGTTCTCTAAAATCGGATCGTTTTAGTAAAAAAAAATAATGGGGAATGGAGAGAAACCATAAATCAGTCTGCAGTGAGTCAAGGCGTATAGACGATCCTGCACATAGGCGGGCAGTATTATTTTCCTGTTAAAGGGGTTAATTATAATGTAATTTTCGTGTATATTCCGGGAAATCACGTGATGTTTTGCTGCTTAGGAGCATTGATAGAGGTCTTTCCCTAAGGGAAAAACGTAAAAAACAAACCCTTTATCTAACAAAAGAATGGGTGGT
>JAHBCN010020692.1:0-14862 GCA_019359885.1 Listronotus oregonensis
CCCTTATAAATCAACTCTTATTATAGGTTCATTAAAAAAGATATTTATGCCCAAAAAATTAATAGCTTGACAGATTTATTAAATAAAAATATTACTACCTAAAATATTACCAATTTCATGTCTTTGTAAATTTTCAATCCCTAGAAACCACCCCTACAACATTGCAATTCTTATAAACCAATATAATAGATATAAATAGGAAGAAAAAGTAGAATTACACACAAAAATTATACCGGTAAAAGTATAAAGTATACCGGTTGTATTGAATATTAAGCTCCGAAAAGGGCTATTCAAATTTTTCGAAAAAAAAAATTAATTGGTTTTTTAAACATAGCTTCCTTTAGTTTTAATGATAGAAAGTTTTTTCTAAAATAATTTTGTAGGGTTTTTAAGAGCTACAAGGCTATTAAATCATTTTAAATCCCTTAGTTTTAAAATGGGATAAGTTTAAAGGGCTAGAATAAGGTGGTGCTCGCTCGTAAATAGAGGCTTTAAACGGCCATATCTGGCTAAATATTTATTGTCCAGAAAAATCTATGTAATGAAAAGTCTTTTTTACCAAAAAAGCTACAATTCAGTACTTCAGCATTTTTTTCGTATCTCCAGTATTGTTGGAGTTATTTTGAAGAAAATGGCTATTTTTACGAAATTGCGGAAAATCGTTTTTCACTATAGGCTCCAATTTTTCCAAAATTTAGCATTTTAATTTGGTTAAACTTTAAGGATGTATTAATTAATACATATATAAAAAGAATCGCAGAAGGGTACAGATCAATTTTAATTAAGAGGGGAAGTAGGGGCTTGTTTTTAATGATTTTTTCGTAGGAAAAAGTAGGGACCGACCTCATTTTTATCATAACTCCCTCAATTTTCAGGCAAAAATTTATATACTTTAAAAAAGACCTTATATGTTTTCGTTGAAAAATGATAACTTTTCCCGCTATTTGACTTTGAATCTTTTAAATTAGCTCGGTCCGTATTGGCTGTAGAGAAATTATAAAAAAAATTAGTTTCTTTAAAGCTACAATTTTGCTTTCCACAGTTTTTTTGATAAAATGCATAATTTTAGAGTTATTCGTGAAAAACCCATTAAAAATGTCGATTGTTTCGTCAAAAAAATCTTACTTTTAATCGCGAATAACTCGAAAAATATTGTTTTTACGAAAAAAATTTATAGAACATTTTTTACTTAGAATTACTTTCTTTATCTATTTCTGTAGTTAGTTGTAGTTAAAATGTAATAACCACCAAGATGGGGTGGCAACCACTTTCAGGATAAAATACACCTCGGCATGATATAAACTTTGATCCTTGGGCTATTCCCTATCTTCTGTGAAAATTTCAGATAAATCCATGCGGGACAAAAAAATTCCGAGCCAAAATGCCTCATTCCCTGTACAGGGTGATCAGTTAAGGGTAGCGAGCGGCCATATCTCATAAGATATTGGTCGTATAGATTTGAGAAAAAAAAATCTTAATAAAAGTCGCCAAGAGAAATTGTTGGAAATTATTTTCAAGTTTGTCAAACGTCCGCTAGAGAGCGTAACAACCAACACCAAGTAGAAAAATGGGATTTTTATAGAATTTTGTCTAATGAAAGTATATCGATGATATTATTTTCATATTTACTGACCATTTCCCTACATTTTTTGTCTAAAACATTTTGTTCTATCTATCAAAATAAAGCGGTGGGGGAAGTTCAATTGTTTTTTTAAACAAACCAAGATTTCTCCCGTTTCTTTTGACCGATTTTAGCAAACTTAGGCTCATATGAAAGAGCATAATTTGCACACAAAACGCTTATTTGGTTTTGAATTTTTGACTTTTCTGCCGCTAGATGGCGTTAACTGAAATGGTAGCAAATTTTTGAGTTTTTTCAAAAAAAACAAATGTAATGGTATATTAATTTTTATATATTTTAAAAGAGGATAAATTTCTCTATAATTTAATGAAAAGAATTTATTATCTACCTTTTTTTTGAACCGTTGATATTGACCAAAATATAATTTTATAACATTTAAAAATGGCACGCCTACTGTTTTTTTAGTCAAAATAAAAATCAGTTTTGTAATCGCTTATTAAGTTGCTAACCAAAAAAGAACCTCATGACTTTTTTCGTTAGACAAACAGTGTTTTGGATTGAAAAATAAAATATAGGTCATACATACTGTTTACAATGAAAATTATAAGGTAACAGTAAATTGAAATGAAATATGAATGATAACGATATACTTTCATTAGACAAATTCATAAAAATCCCATTTTTCTACTTGGGTTGGTTGTTACGCCCTCAGGACGTTTAACAAACTCGAAAATAATTTCCAGCTATTTCTCTTGGCGACTTTTATTATGATTTTTTTTTCTCAAATCTATACGACCAATATCTTATGAGATATGGCCGCTCGCTACCCTTAACTGATCACCCTGTACTATTAGTTTATAATTAATAAACCTTAATTGTTGTGCAATGATCTTCTAAAGTACATTCAATAAATCAGGTAATATACGCTTGATCGCAATAATCTCGTAAAATTGCCATTAATTAAATACCTACCTGCTTTACACTACATAAATTGCTGCTGCTCTGTTTCCTTCCTAGACTGTTTTGCTTCGTATATCATATCCACCAATAGAACTTGCATTGCGCGTTTACAGTTAATAGGCACTGCAGCACTTTTAGAATATAATTTATATTTAAAAAGAAATCCATAAATATTTTTTTGTAATGACAGTTTCTACTTTAAAAATAAGAATATGTCGCTGTTAATAAAAAAATTTAATTTATTATTATTTCGAAATCCCTGTGAAAAACTAAATAAAAATAATTTGTTATAAATATACTAGGTGACAAAGAAAGGTAAACACCCAGTATACTGTACTTTATTTTAATAATTATTTGCAGGTAAACTTACTTTAAGTCGAATGGTTAAATTTTCAGCCTAATCTGCGGCGTATCAGACAAGTTTTTTTTTCGTTGATTTGCAAATTTTACGATTTTTATTAACATTTTATGATTCTATCGTTAGAAAATTGGTAGCAAAGTGCTTTACTTTAACGAACAAGATGCCCCGTGCGCTAAGACTTGCTCGTGTATCCCAGTTAAGTGACTTTGAAAGGGGTCGAATTGTAGGCTTACGCGAAGCCGGACTTTCATTTAGAGAAATTGAGAGAAGAACAAATCGTTCATTGCGTATAGTCTGTCTTAAAGTATATCGTTATGGCTTTTGACGGACCATACCCCAATAAACCTTTAACGATTTTATTACCTATTGTTATTGGGTAAACCCATTTGTTCATAAGGGCAGGGGTGGGCCAGGTATTTCTTGAGTATTAACCATTAGGCATATAAATATTTTGGCTAATATTTTAGTGGCTGTGTTAAATAACCGTTTTTACTGTGCGTTTCGAAAAAGTTGTTTTACAAGAATATAACTATGTCGCGTCGAAATCATTTGTCATTAGATGCAAAACAGGTTGTGAAAAATGTGTATGAAACTTTAATCAGTAGAGGTCTAATTAAACAAAAAGCTTTAAAATAAACCTGTCTACTAACAAAAGCTCCATATCATCGATAAGGGATATTATTATTAGTGAAGAATTGAACAAAAGAAAAAACGTAGTAATTTTTAATCTCACCGTATAGACAATAGTGATCAGGACCTAATAAGAAGGAAAATATATTGTCTTTATGAAAACGGAGTTATTCCTACCTTGGATAAACTGAAAAAGAAGCTAGACGAAGACGAAACCAATATAAATATTAGCCGTGCCACCCTCCATAGAGTTGTTTGTAAAATGGGATTTAAATACCGCCAAATAGACAAAAGACAAGTAGTAATGGAATCGCACTTAGAGATTTAATTACCTTCAAGAAATTAAAAGATATAGGTTAGAAAACAGATCCATAATTTACCTTGATGAAACATGGTTCGATACACACGACAAAGTATCCAAAGGGTGGGTTGATTCCAGTCAAAACTGTCAGACGAAAGCACCTTCGAATAAAGGAAAACGCATTACCATAATACACGCTGGTTCAGAAGACGGATTTGTTTGCTAGCTGTTGTCTGCAAAGAATATTAAGGATTCTAGCTTGGATTATCATGAGGATACAAGTGCAGAACTTTTTGAAAACTGGTTTCAAAATTATCCTTTAAAAAATATTCCAAACAACAGTGTTATTGTCATGGATAACGCAAGCTACCACAGCCGTCTGCTACACAAAGCACCAGCTTCATCAAGTTCAAAAACTGAAATCCAGGAATATTTGTTAGAAAATGATATTTATTTTGAATTCAGTTACAAAGAAACGATACTTTTGGAAGTCCTAAATTCATATGCAATTAAAAAACAATATGTATGTGATAATTTGGCTGAACAGGCTGGGCACTGGGCATGCTGTCTTACGGCTTCCTCCGTATCACTGTATGTTTAACCCCATAGAGCATTTGTGGAACCAAGTAAAATCAAAGATCAGAGCAGAAAATGTTACACCTACTTTAAGTCCCAGTGTTATAAATTTGATAAAAAATGTAATTACTAACATACCAGTTGAGAGCTGGAAAAATTCACTACAGCACATTATAAAAATTGAGGACATTTCTATCCAAAACAACATACATCCTATTGTAATTAATCTCAATGATGACTCTGATAGTGAAACAGAATTGGATTTAGATATTTAGATTAAAAATGTAATTATGTTAAAAATAATAAAATTTTGCATATATTTAATTTCTTAATGTAATTTTAAGATTATACTTACCCAAATGAACAATAAGTTATAAATCTTTATATTATTAAAGTCCGTCCCTAATGTTCTGTCCTTTATTACCTACCGATCCGCAGTTTTATTGCTGTCGGCAGGTATAATCCATAAATGAAGGCAAGAGCTAATACGGTATACTTTGAGACAGACTATACCATAGTAAGATTTTATCAGGCATGGACTCAAGAAGGCCGGCGGCATAGAGCTAGAGGCCGGTTTGGATCTACTCGAGCGATTGCACATCAGTGGTTTGAAGAACATGGAAGGATGGTTGGGATGCGTACAGTTTACAGCAGAATAAAAAGTTTTGGGCTTTTTTCTTGCCGACCCCATTGGGTCTTACCACTGACTTCTGAGCATAGACGGAACCGCCCGAATTAACTTACCCGCTTTCATGTGTCAGTGTAAAACACAGCTGGACTGGTAAAATTCTCCACTGTTCTTGGGTTTGCTATTATAACATAACATTTAAGAGAATATTTTTTATTAAGAATTTTTACCTATAGATAATTAAAAATCATTCAATATATTTTGTATTCAGTTCTCTTAAATAAACTTTAAACCCTATAATTTTTGTTTGTCCCCTTGGTTTAAAGATTCTGATCTACCTGTTTTAATTTCACTAATAAAAAGGGTATCTAATTCGCCAGTTCTAAATACTTATCCACAACTTTGTTTTAACGCCTCCTCTTGCCAAATAAAAAACAAGATTTTTTAAGTAGGAAATCTTCTTTTTTAATTAAGTCGATTTAATTAAAACCTATTTATTATCATAAAGTAATTTATAATTTAAATTAAGGTTTACATTTTCTAACATTTCTTTAAATCTTAAATCGGAATACTTTTGTTTTTTTTTTTAATTATCAACATTTGCATAGTTTTAGTTAAAAAAAAATTAAAAAAGTCAAGTTTAACAAGTTAAATTACATTTTTATGACTGGAATATTTACGAAATTATTAGAGAATTACAGGCAGCGCCTGTAAATGAGAAAACATTTGCGAAAACTATTTAACCAAATTAAAATGGGTAGCCTAAACACAAACTTTAAGACATTAATGTGCTTATCTTGGTTCTTGGGAAAATTTAATTATTGCCTTTAATTTTGTAAAATTTAGTTTTTAATCCTTAAACTTTTCTTATAATGAATTCGCCTTCTCATACTACTGTCACTGTTAGTTAAAGCCCGTGACAAAACAGGCGGAGACAGAGGAACGGCAAATTATTATTTGTGTAACTTTTTTGAGAAAAATCTAAAAAGTTCAGGCAAGGGCACGTTGAGATACCAATACATAACATTTATATTATAATAAATTTTAAGTTAACGAATTCAGTAGTTTTCTAAATATATTATTTCTACAACACCACGTGTTTTTTTATCTTTGGATAGTCCACGAAGGCTGAGGCCTAAGTACTATCATACCGTGGGTTTTCTTAAGTGTGGCGAGAGGGAGTTTTTTCACATGAGACTTAAATATTTGAGACTGGGAGAAGAAGGGAAAACTTCTGCGGGTGGCAGGTTCCATAGTCGGGACACTTTAGGGATGAAGGAACGAAAAAAGCGAGGAGTTCGGGGCTTCTCCAGTTGAACTGTAAAAGGATGCATAAAAGTTTACTTGGTTTGCTCTGTTGGAAGTGCCAGAGAAGGAATTATACTGGCCAACTCCTCTGAGCCATAAAATACCTAAAAAGACGACAGATTCTCCACAGCTCGTCGGTAGCAAAAGAAGAAGCTTTCTGTAAGCGTGGATCGTTTATAAGACGAACAGCTTTCCTTTAAATAAAATTGAAAATGCTAAGAGTGGTAGGAGAAGTGTTAAGCTTTTTTTATTAAATTGAAAAATTGAAATTATATCGTGACCAAGGATATATCCACCTTTTTTAAACTGACCCATTTAAGCAAAAAACTGTTAACTATTTTTAAATTAAATTCGGGTAAATATTCCAGGAAAATTTAATTGGCTGTTAAAAAAAAAATAAAATAAGTGCAGTTATTTTTTAGTAAAATAATAAAATCCATACTTTTTTTAAGCTTTTATTTAAAAAAGAATTTATAAATAATATATATATATATATATATATATATATATATATATATATATATATATATATATATATATATATATATAATATATATATATATATATATATATATATATATATATATATATATATATATATATATATATATATATATATATATATATATAAATTTATTATTATAAAAAATATATAAAATTATATATTAGTAAAGTATAAAACTTTACAAATTTACATACCTTTACAAAAAGCTGAAAAACTTAAAATGGTCTAGTAAATGCCTTATTTGAACAAGGAAATAATAAAGGCAAAATTTTGAATTAATTTTCTAATACAATTTTCCAAAAAATCCTTCTTTTTATTTTTTGTGATTGGATGAATTAATTTAAACAAATTTTAATTTCAAAAACATTTTATAATTTTAAAATTTTTGATTTTAAAATAAAAAGGTAAAAAATAAATACATTTTGTTGAAATAAAATTAAAAAAAAAAATTTTTTATTTAATTTTATTTTAAAAATGAAATTTTTAAAATTAAAGAATAACTTTTTTTAAAATTAATAATTATAAAAGTTTAATATTTTTCTATTTAAAAAAAACACAAATTTTATATTATATATATATATATATATATATTATATATATATATATATATATATATATATATATATATATATATATATATATATATATATATATATATATATATATATATATATATATATATATATATATATATATATATATATATATATATATATATATATATATATATATATATATATATATATATATATATATATATATATATATATATATAATATAATATATATAAATAAGTAAAGTAACTAAACTATACAAAACCAACTTTAGCCAGCAAAGCCTGCTAAAATGTTCATAAATCTGCCTTACGAACGGAATCAATGGCCCCCACACTCGATTAATTTTCTAATTTGCGTTAAATTTTCCGTGGTGAACAATAACTCTCAACGAGATTCCCAAGCTACCAAGATATAGTGCACGCCCAAAGTCACCGCTGCCTCCCCTGTGCTCTGGATACCTTTAAAGAGATAAAACTTAGAAAAAATTAATTTTGCTTTGTTATGCTTAATTAGGCAAATTAAAGGATATAGAAGCCTTTTTTATATAGGGTGTATGTCGTACTCCAACCAGTACATGATGTCAAATAGATAATAAATGTATTGAGATCTCGGCAACTACTACGGATAAATAAATCGGTTAAGTGAAAATATTTTTAAACAAGTTAGTTGATAAATTAACTCTGCTTTCAGAATAATTTTGGCTTTTTTTGTTTTGGAGATATTCAAAACAACAAAAAGTTTATCACTTTAAAGATACAATTAACTGCTTCTAAATCCCAATAATATCTTATTTGGTGTCCAGATAAAAAAAGGATATTGGTAGTGGATTCACGAAAAATATTACTATCTGAAAACGATGTTACAGATATATTAAAAAAACTAATTTGTTTAAAAAATATTGTTAAAAATAGCAAAGCACCAAAATAATTATTAAGATAATAAATCCCAAAATTAAAACAAAAAACAGTAAAAGGCACCATAATCGCTTGTGACCTTTTTTTTAAGTCGCTTTAGTTTCACGTGCTTTCCTTTTACCATTAGCATTGAACACAGCTGGTAATATTGAAAGGCTTAAATGACAATTGGTGAAGTCAAAAAAATGAGTAAAGTTTAAAAAAATATGTTTGCTCCTTTTTTAATCCATCCTTCCATCTAGCAAAATTCATTTTGTATTAATAATTTTTCTGTCTCTCTGGTTTAATTCAGAAGTTCGTGCTAATCTTTAAATATCTAATACGATTTCGCACCGAAAAAATGTATATTAATACCCTAATGATGATAAGTCGTTACCAACAAAAAAATCCGGAACAAAAATTATGTAATATGGACTGCCAGAACCTCGTAACCTAAATACAACTATAAAACTTTCATTTCCACGATTTTTAACAAATCGCGCTCTGGTTTTTAGGCAGAGCGCATTGTACTTATTTCTGTCTCCTGTGAAATGTTGTTAATGTAGGTTACAACCAAAGAAGTTTAAAGGTGTATGGAAGCCCAATGCTATGACCCATTCAAAAAATGTCCAGCCCAGCATGAAAATAACTGTCAGAGTTGGCCCCGCCGATTCTGCGCAATAACAAAATTCCACGAAATAATTTAATGTGTTCCCTACTTACACACTGATAAATCAGTGTGTAAGTAGGGAACACATTATACTTTTATGAGACCGGAGTACCGTTTTTGGTGATTAGAGGTTGTATGGTTTTGTCTTGCAAATCCAAGGGTAACATACCCGGCATTTTTTACTTTAGGTAAGTATTTCTTAAATTTAAATTAGGTGCTTCTTATGAGACGTAACGTTAGGCAACCGAATAAATAATAATATATTAATTATGAATAAGAGAATAATAAAATTTCATAGGGAATAGCAGTGAGAGTAAGCCAATCTTAACTATCTTTTAGATGATTTCCACAATGTTTGTGTATTTCTGTGGATTATTAAAAAGAAATAAGGTTTACATTTGGGTACTTTTATTTCATTTAATAATTTAGTACATTTCTTTAAAGGATCAAAATTATTAATTACTGGACAGACCAGGCAAATTTTAATATATACAGGTCCCTCTAATTGAATGAAAGAAAGTTTTTTTTATGTTAAAGTTCCTTTTTGCTTTTTCTGTATTTGTTTAAAAAGAAATTATATTTTTGGTTTCTTAAACTTACATTATCAACTTTTTAAGCTCGACATACTGTAGACACATAATATTTAACGAATACTGTTACAATGCATAACTAGGTACCAAAGGTTACTAAACATTTTTAATCACTGTTATTCTGTCTCATGAATGTTTGTTATTAGTGAAAAGTATATGCCTAAAAAGCATTTTAAAAATTTATACTTTTTAATGTACAACCAAAATCTTAGCATTAAATTAAACTCATTTACACTATCTTACCCTTCTTTTATCACAAAATTGGTGATAAGTACATGAAACTATCATAAAATGTTTGAAATTTATTTAAAAAAATCGTGTTTTTAATTATTTACAAAGATTTTTGGTAAAAATACAAAACTTACAAAAATATCGACCATTTTAATAGAAGGCTGTAAAGATATAAAATCCAATATTACACAATAATTTTAAATATTCTATGGTAGTGCAAAAAATTAAAAAAACAGTGAATGCTTGAATTTGACATTTGATGATGTCAACTTTATAGATAGTAACAAAGAATTATGGAAGTCCGGCTCTGACCTACTATTCATTGCGCAAACTCCGCGGGGCCAATCCCCCTATTCCCGCTGCCCTGCACGCCTGGACAATTTTGTTCTACAGTATTGGGCGTCCATACACCTTTAAACTTTCTTGGTTACAACCTACATTAACAACATTTCACGGAGGAAAGATTTTCAATCCTACAGAAAAAAGTTTTTCTTTATTTAAGACTGTCATCACAAAACAAAAATGCAGCAGTGGCAGTGTTACTTTCGTTTGTGTGTTTATGACGCAATGACATTTATTCATCTTTACTACAGTGGACCCCACAGATAAATAGACTCAGTTAAAAGTGTGTGTGGTATTGGTAGGCTATAGGTATTAATAGAGGCACGCAAGGTTCAAAATTCCCCAAAATAATAATAGGAATTACAGACTGGCAACAAAGGCCTTCGCATTGGTATACTTCTTTCATTTAAGGTTTTGAAAAATTTAAAAGACATTGGCGCAAACTTTCCAATGAATTGGAGATTGGTAATTTTGCGCAGAAACGTTAAAGGATTTATTATGTAACTTTTAAAAATTTATAAATAGCTTTTAGTTTCGATTACTTTCTTAAACTTTTCCTTATAATGCCGGGAAATACCTTTACCGTGACATAAAACCAACAAGATACGCCAGTCCGGGTGTTTTAAACATATTATGAAAATATAAGGAAAATGTTTAAAATAAAATTGTTCCTAAGTTTAGCCTGTTATTTTTAATGTTTATACTGTTTTAGCGGGGTAGAGAAAGTTTAGAGCAAAAAACATAAAATGGATAGATCTTTTTTAAATTATTTATTAAATATATATTGTAACCTTAATAAAATTATCCTAAATAAAATTAGGGACAACGTTGTATCTTGTTATATGATATTGCTTTTACCATCGCGTTCTCAATATTACTGTAACTGTTACTATAGCACTTAATATAACCAAGCGGCGTTAGAGGGTCAGAAATTATATATTTTAAAACGTTTACTAGAATAAAAATAGTATAAATTAAAAAAAATAATAATTAGGACTGAAATGCCCACTTTAATATATTAAACTATTTTGATAACAGCCTTCATTTTTTCTACAAAATAATTTACCCACTAAAATAATTTGAACAAAACGAACCTTTTATTATTATTTGGAAAATATTCGGCAGGAAATATTATATTTTCAGATATTGGGTCGTCAGACAAATTAGTCCCTTAGACCTTTTATTATGTCCTCAAATAAAATAACCTTTGAGAGAAAAGAAAATAATGGGGAACAAATGGAAACCCAATTGCAAGCTAATGCTTTACACAGTTTCTTTTCAGATGAAAAAACAAACAGAGTGGCTATAAAGCAGAAACTTTATTAACTCCTTGCTTTCGTCGAAATGTGTTGCACCACTTTCAGGAAATTTAGTGTTCCGTTCCGAGCGCTGTTTTTCGTCGACGGCAGCGTATCGTCAAGGGGTTGAGAGCACTCACTCGTAAGTCTGGAAGCGCCGAGAAGCTGCTGCGAGGTTATTAATGAGGTCTGGATGACCTGCTTAAGAAGAATTGTTGACCGTCTGTGGGGTTGGTTTGCTTTAATTACATTAGCTTAGCTTATGGTTCAACGTCGTTTGTGAAATTTAGCTAAAAAGTTACTTAATATTTTTTTAACTAAAGAAATGCAAATGTTTTCTTCTTTTATTTAGCCTGGTTGTTGTTTTTTACTTAGCTGCAAAATTATGTTAATAAACTATAAGCAGGCTGTACCACATATTAAAGATGTTATATATAAGGTAAATAACCGAAGAATCAAGGCCACTACCAACTTATCTAAATCTTAATAAATAAATCACATTCTTGTAAAATGACGTCGCCTACAACTATTAGTATTTTTAATTTTGATTACTACTTGTCTTTTGTCTATTTTGCGGTATTTAAATCCCATTTTACAAACAACACTGCCACTAAAATATTAGCCAAAATATTTATATGCCTAATGGTTAATACTCAAGAAATACCTGGCCCACCCCTGCCCTTATGAACAAATGGGTTTACCCAATAACAATAGTTAATAAAATCGTTAAATGCTTATTGGGGTATGGTCCGTCCAAAGCCATAACGATATACTTTGAGACTTTTGATTCGGCGCAGTGACAAAATCCCAGAAAATTTTGTGAAAAAATCAATGTGTGCCATAAATTTAGGTTGGCAATACATTCAAATTTGGAACAGAGCTGGGGCCTTCTGTTTTCTGCATATGGATCTTGATGCTTTCATTTCATAAAAAATATTTTCTAGCGTAAAAAACGCAAATGTTTTGTAAACGCACTTTTCGAAAGACAAAAATCAAATATCAAATTATGCTTATGGCAAAAAATTCAATAATTCTCGTTAAACTTGTTTATGTTGCCTGCATGACGTAATATTATTGTATTGTACTTTTATACAAATTATAAATTGATAAAATATTGTGTGACCTTAAAATACAAACAACCAATCAAAATTATAGTATTTTTTTTACTTTTCTTGCCCCAACTATTACACATGGTCACAAAGAATTGTGGAAATCCAGATCTGACCGTACTATGCCGTGAGCCATATTTAAAAGGCCTTTTTTTCTACTTGCACGTGCGCAAAGTTTAAATTTGCGCACGGAAACTAGATTTTCGTTCTGCATAGTTTGCGGTATTTATGGTCGATTTTTAAGTATTATTAATAATTTCTGGATGAAATATTATTAAAAAAAAAAAGGGTTCCTACTTTATTCTTTTATTTTTTCCCCCCTTATTTATATTTAAAATAAGTTTTTCTAAGAATGGAGGAAGAATTGCCAGACGATGTTTTAAAAGTCGCAAGTTTGGCCAACTTAGAGCTCCTGCCGACAAAATCAAAAGAAAAGTACGAGAAACAGTATAATTCATTTGAAACATGGTGTGAAGAAAAAGGCGTTAGAACTTTGAAAGAGGAGGTACTTTTAGCCTATTTTTTCAAATTAAGCAAGGAATTTAGTCCAAATACTTTATGGTCGAAATACTCCATGCTGAAAAGTATTTTAAAGATCAAGAAAAATGTAGATATCGGCAAGTTTTATAAGTTAGCAGCATTTATTAAGAAACAAAATGTAGGCCTTCGGCCAAAAAAGTCAAGGATTTTTCAAAAGAAGAAATATCTACATTTATTAATGAAGCACCTGATGAAATATATCTTTTGATAAAAATTGCGACCATTTTCGGACTTGCTGGCGCCTGCAGACGAGAATAACTCGCAAAAATGAAAACATCCGACATTGAGGACAAAGGCAACCTAATTGTTGTGAAAATTCCAGACGCAAAAAACTATACCTCACGTACTTTCGTCCTGTCTGAAGAGATCAACGACGGAAAGTATTTGTTTTTATATCGGAAGTATACAGCATTACGGCCACTGACAACACATCAACGGTTTTTCGTATATTTCAAAAGGGGAATTTGCACACAACAATGCGTTGGGATCAATACATTTGGGAAGATACCTTCTGAGATAGCATTTTTAAAGTTGCCGAATCCAGAGCTATATACCGGCCACAGCTTCCGGCGATCTTCTGCAACGTTACTTGCAAATTCCGGAAAAGGACTCATAGATATAAAGCGGTTAGGCGGTTGGAAATCGACAACGGTAGCCGAGAGATACATTCAAGAATTAACAGGCTACAAATAAGGGTTAAGTAAAAAAAAATTAAACTGCAACAAGCCAAAAACTCTCAAGAAGCCAGATGAAATGTCCTGTTCCACAGACGCTGTTCAATCAGCTAAAACACAAGATTTCGTCTTAACACCAAGCAGCAAACCATCATCGACGTTCCTAAGAAATCATTTGAAATCGGCCATAAACCTTCAACATGCAACTAATTGTACTTTTAACATTAATATTGTTAATAATAATTAATAATAGGTTTTTTTGTATAATCAGTTAAAATAAAAATTTAATTATTTACTTTGGATTTTTAATTTTTACTGAAATATTCGTATATTTCTAATAATCATATTCTTTAAAAAAACGCTCCTAGAAAAAGTATTCGCAAATAGAAAAAGTATTGTTCCTAATACTTGCGCAAAGTGACTTTTCCGCACTTAAAGCTTATCCGAACTCCGCTTCGCGTCGTTCGCCTAACTGCTTTGGCGTGCGGAAGAGTACCACTTTGCGCACTTATTAGGAAAATATCTATTTCCCTATACTTGTTTACATTTTTTGAACTGCATGCATGGACAATAACTTTAAACATCTTAAAGGGCGCTGTTAATAGCCGGGGATGGATCTTTACCCTTAAACATCTCTTCGCATTTTAATTTTGCCCAAGTAAAAGCAATACAGTGTTGTTAATTGATTTATCATTAGCATTTTATATCAAAAGTACAGAAAAATTGCCGTAACAAACCAATATTAAGACAGATATATGACGCTCCTGGTTTTTTCATTTTTAAATTTGTCCATACTAACCTAACAACAACTAAGGTGTGCTGATACGGTTGTCCCTTTTTGCTTAAGATCGAAATTATATTAAATCATTTTGGTATTAATATTTTTTAAAAACTGCCTACTGTTGTAAACTATCGGTAATAGATTGTACGTTTAAAGTGACAATTAAATAAATTTAACAAAAAAGTCATTGACTTCCATCGCCTAATAAAGAAGATAGATGAAAATCCATTTATAACAGATAACTCTATACCCGTGATTATCGGTCATATGATTTATCATATAAATACAAATTAGAATCAAAGGGTGACGTCCTATTAATTTTCAAA
>JAHBCN010020693.1:0-14811 GCA_019359885.1 Listronotus oregonensis
AAAGCTAAAAATTTTTCCGGAAGGGCCCCTACATTTAAAGAACCCGGCAGGGGGGGGTACCCCCTGCATGCAGTCAAAGGGGCCCCCAAACAAGTACGAAAAAAAGGTTTTGGTTTTTAAAAACATCTGCTACAAGAGGGTTTTTGGGGGAAATTTTTTTAAAAAAATTCTTTGTTATATCCTTTTCACATACAAAGGGTTGGGGGCTTTTTTTTCCCCTAAAATTATAAACCACGAATTTTTAAAGATGGTATCCCAAAAAATAACAGAAAACCCTTTTTTTTTGCCCCCAAAATATTGTTTGGACAAAAAAAAATTTTTAAAAAAAACCCCCAAAAACCCAAAAATTTTTAACAATCATTACTGGGCCCAGGAAAACCCTGGGGGATTACGGGGGAACTTTTTTTGGGAAAAAATTTTTTCATTTAAATTTTTTTTGGGCCCCCGGTATCGTATCCGCCCTTTTAATTGGATTTTTTTTTTTCCAAAAGGACGCCTTAACGGACAGGATTATTGAAATTTTTCCCCCAAAAAATTTTGCCTTTGCTTCTTGAAAATGTTCCCCCTTCATTTTACGGCAACCCCCTTTGGTTTATGCTTTTCCCCCCCTTTTTTAAAAGCTTTTTGGGGTTTGAGCATTTAAAAAAAACCCCCCCCAAAAAAATCTTGGAGGGGGCCGTGGAGGCCCAAAAATTTTTTTGGCCATCTACCCCCTGACCTGAACCCCCTTTTTTTTTATTTGTGGGGAAAAAAAACATTAGTTTATCATTAAACCAATTTGACTTTAAAAGGCCCCCAAGAAAATTATTGACGGGATAAAAAACTACCCAAAACCCCGCAAAAAATTTTGAAAGGGTTAAAAATTCCAATGAAAAGAAAAAGAGAACCCCTCAAAAAAGGGCGAATTGGTCTTTCCCCAACTTTTTTTGTAAATTATGTATGTATTGTATTTAATTGTTTATTGCTTTTTTTCCCCTTGGTTTGAAAGAAAAATTTTTTAAAAAAATAAATATTTGAAAATGTATTTAAAATTAAAAAAAAAAGGGTTTAATTTTTCCAAGAATGAAATTAACGTCAGTTTAATGTTTACAACAACAAAACAACAATCGCGGGCCCAAAAAGCAAAGCTAACTTGATTTATTTCAAAAAAAATTTTTTTCAAAAAAAATTTTGGGGTTTTCATAAACTTTTTCAATTAACTTTTCCCCCCCAAAAACGGTAAGTTTTACGGCAAAAAAAAAAAGGGGGTTTTGTTTATAATTGATTGATAATTATTATAAAACCTTTTTTTTTCCCCAAAAGTCAATCGTTTTTTTTTTAAAATTTTTTTAAAAAAATTCGTCAAAACCCCACCCCCAACTTTTTAAAAAAAAAAATTAAATGAACATCAAAAAAAATGTGTTTTTTGATAATATCCTGTGCCAAAATTCAGTTCAATATCTCAAACCGTTTTAAAAAAAATTTTTTAAAAAAAAGTAAAAAAAAAAATAAAATTTTAAACCCCCCTTTTATAAATTTTAATTTTTTTGGGGGCCCCTTTTTTGGAACTTTTCGAAAAAAAATCGATCCAGGAATGCCTCCTTCAAATTATGACCCTTTGGGGGGTAACACCCTGTATATATTACAATACATTTGACAGATTTTGTTAATTCTTCCTTTTGATTTGGTTTATTGGTTTGGTGTAGAGGGAAAAATTTTTTTAAAAATAATAAAAAAAAACCTTATTATTTTATCTTTTTTCCCCCAAAAATCTTTTAACATCCCAAACAAAAAAAAAATCTTGGGGCCCCCCACTAAAAAGGTTCTTCGGTTATTATTATTCCCCAGGTTTAATATTTTTTTTTAAAACTATGAAAAAAAAATATTTAAATTTGTCTCTGTAATTTGCTTATCAATCCCCCCCAAAATATTATTTTTTAAAAAAAAAAATGTTTATAACGAATAATGTTAAAAAAATTTTCAGACTTGGTAATATTTTTTTAAAATTATTTTATTAGTCTACCCAAAAACACCCAAAATTGCGATTCGATGGCATACTTATTAAGGCGTTTTTTTAAAAATTTTTTTATTAGCGTTTTTTTGAATTCACCTAATATGATATTCTTAATAAAAAACCCTTAAAAAATTTTTTTGTGGAACTTTTTATGAGAATGCATTTAAAAAGGGATTTTAATACGGGGGTTTAAAAAAAAATTTTACCCCCGGGAACCCCTTACTGATATTAATATATATATATATATATATATATATATATATATATATATATATATATATATATATATATATATATATATATATATATATATATATATATATATATATATATATATTTTTTTTCCTTGGCCAAGCGGGATCCAACATAGAAGTTATTAAGTAAGTTAACGTCATTATAATTTCCCCTTTCTTTTTTTTCAGTAACTTTAAATTACAGATTATTTTTTTTTAAGTCCCAATTTTTTAAATTATTTTTTCCCCAATTTCCTAAAAAAAAAATAGTTTTTTAACCTCTACCTTAAGAAAAGTAATTCAGAAAATTTTGGGTTATCAGCATTGTCACCATAACGTGAAAAAGCATTTTCGCAATGAAATTTTTTAAATTTTTCAAGTGGATGAGATCACCAAGCGTTCGCATTGATAAAAGGGAAATTTTACTCATACTTTTTACTGAAAGTATTCCTGCTTTTTTTGAAAAAATACCCATCTTTTTCAACGGCCCTTTAAAATCAGTTGGTTGACCCGGGAAATAAAATTGACACTCGGAGGTCGTGGGTTCGAATCCCACATGGGCCCTTTTTTTTTTTTGTTCACGTTTAATAAAAAAAATTTTTATGCTTTTCTAAAAAAACACTAGTATTTTATGTTGAGTAATCTTGGTCAGTTATTTTTTATTCTCTAAGTCACCCAACAAAAAAGACATCAAGCTTATTATCAGACGGGCCCCCCACGGCCCCACTAGGTATATAGCAATGGACCGGACAATTTTTTCAATCGTCCGCTATTTGTGTATGCATTCTTTTTGTTCTGGGTTCAGAAAAAACAAAAAGTAACAAAATTTTTTAGTTTGTTGGGAATTATAAATGTATAAAAATTATTTCCCCCGGGCCCAAATTTTAAAGGGAAGAACACGTGTTTTTTTTAAAAAACCCCCAAAATTTAAAAAAATAAAATGGATATTTATCAAATTGGGGAAAAATTAACTTGTTAAAATGGTATTAGGGGGGGAATTTTTTTAAGGGGGAAAAAAAAATATTTGCGAGAATTACCCCAATGGCCCCCCGGAATTACTACTATTTCAAGAATTATAAAAAATTTTCCCAAAAAAAAACGGGTGCGTTTCTCCCAGAAACCATAAAATACAAAACGTCAAAGAAATTAATTTGTTGGCATTAATTAATGAAAACCCCAACTTTGTCAACACGTCCCCATAAATTTTGGGGTTAAAATACAAAAAAGGTTGAAGAAAATATTAAAAAAAAGGTTCGTTGTTCATAAAAAGGGTTAAAAAAAAAAAAAATTTACCCCGAGGACAATATCAGGAGAATGGAGCTTTTAAAAAACCCCGGAAAAAAAAAGGCAAATAAAAAAAGTTTTATTCGAAACATTGCCCTTTTTGGGGGTCCACATTTCCACTCCATGGGGAGGGAAATCCCACTCACACCCTTATTGGTCTCAGAAAAAATTTACATAGGGTTTTTTTGAACGGGGGGGCTCAGCCCCAAAAAAGGGGAAAATTTTTTTTTGGAGCGGTATTTATGGGAAATATGTTATTGGGCCATATTTTTTTGATGGTAACTTAACTGGTCAAAAAAAAATTTTTTTGCAAAAAAAAAAATTTTTCCAGAAATTAAGGCAATTGGGGGGTCATCGCTCTCTTTGATCGGGCCCCCTAACGATTATTTCTTTGGGGTTATGAAAACCCCCAAAATTAATGATTTTCGGGATGATCGCGATATAAATTTTTAAAAAATTTGCGTGAAAAATTCGCAATGTTTTCAAACAATTACACCAAAAATTTAAAAAACAATGTTCGAAGAAGTTTCTGTGATCGCTTGGACTTTTTTTTGGGGAAAAAAGGTAAATTTTTTTAAAAATCCTTTTTTTAATTAATTTTTTAAAAAATTTTTTTTTTTTTCCAAATTTTTTTTATGTAGAATTATTTTTTGAAAATTTTTTTTTTTTAAAATAACATGTTTTTTTGGTCTTAGGGGTAATCGCAAATTCCCCCCGGTCCATTGCTTATACCAAAAAGATAATATACTACGAATAGATGGTTCTTTTAAAGGGGGGGCCGTTTTGAATCAGTTCGGAGATATCAATGCTTCCGTAAATGCGAAAAAATTAAGTCGGTAACCCCTGCCCCAGCAAAAAAAACCCGGGGGACATTGCCAATGTCTGTCGCTTGTACCTTATTCGGAACACGAAGAAAAAAAGCGGGGGGGAAAAAACGGATTTTTTTTTTTCCCCTAGTCGTTTCATCACGCCAATAGAAAAAAAGGGGGTTTCAAAAGGGGAAACTGGGGGGAACGCAGGCGCTGAAAAACGGCAGGCAAAAATGTCATTTCGGCCTTTTTTAATCTCCAAAAAAAAAGCCCGGGGGGGTTTTTTAATTGTGTTTTCTTGTGTTTTCGTTTATTTTTTATATATGTAAATTTTTTTTGTTGGGGTTTTAAAACCCCCTTTTTAAAATTTTAAAAACAATAATGAAGAAGTTTTTTGGGTTTCCCGGTTATTGGTAGATAAGAAGGAGGTTTTGGGTGGAAAAACATTTCACAGGTGTGTATTCAACAAAATTTTATTTAACTTTTTCATGCTGTTTAAAATAAGAAAAAAGCTTTTAATTTAAATCGTTTTTTTTATAATATATTAAACATATAATTTGGGGGTTCCCAAAAAAAAAAAGCGGCCCACGGTAAAATTTCCCTTTTTTCCCCCATATTTGTGTTGAAAAAAATTTTTTTAAAAAACAAAAAATTTAAAAAATTTTAAAAAGGGGGAAAAAAAATTTTAAAAAAAAATCGGGAAAAAATCTAAAAAATTAAAAATTTTGGGGTTTTTTTTTTTTTTGGAACCCCCAAAAATAGCATCTTAGGTAACTCAAAAATTAAAATTTTTTTTTTAAATTAATTTATTTTTTTTAATTTTAAAAATTTTTTTTTTTTTTTTCTGTTTTTTATCTTTTTAAAAAAAAATTTTTTGATAAACTTGATCCTTTCAACAATTAAAAAAAATTCGCTAATAACCAATTAGAAAAAAAAAAACTCTTTGACTTTTTTATAACAAATTACGTGTAACATATCACTTTTTGTGGCCCAAAAAAAATAATTTGGTTTTATTTTGGTATGCCAGTTTTTTAAAAACCCCCGAGATCTTTATTATTGCTTTTTTTTGGTTTTTTAAAAAAAAAAAAAAAAATTTTAAAAATTTTTATTTAACAGAAAAAGAATGAACCAGAAGATCAACATGGTTTTGAGGCTATGGGACTTTCAAACTGAGCAGTTAACGAAAATCTTTTTTTTGTTCCGATCTTTTTCTGAGGACTGTTTTTTGAACATCTATATGTGGCATAGTTCGGCCCAAGAGACAATTTATCCCCCAAAAAATTTATTTTTTTTAATTTTATAATTATGGGATGGACTTCCCCCTTTTTAAAGGGCGAAAAACATGCCGTATAAAAAATAATCAGATTTTTTTTTGTTTTTTTGGAAAAAAAAAATTTTAAAAATTTTTTTCGTTTTAAGGGCCCCACAAATATTTTTTAAAAAAAAAATTTTTTTTTAAAATTTTTAAAAAAATTTTCCCCAAAATTTTAAAAAAAAGAAACCTTTGGGAAATTAAAAAAAAAATTAAAATTTAAAAAAAATTTTAAAAAACAGGGGGTGAATAAAATTTTTAAAGGGAAATCAGTTTTAAATTTTTAAAGAAAGAAAAAAATTCTCATTTTTTTTTATTTTTGTTTTTTTTATAACACTGTATAATTTATAATGAATACTTTAAATAAATTAATAAAACATTTTATTTGGGGTTAAAAATTTTTTTCTAATAAAAACATTTTTTTATTTGTTTTTTTTTTTATATTAAAAAAAAAAAAAAATTTTAAAAAATTTTTTAAAAAGGAAGACCCCAATGACTTTTTTTTTTGGAAAAAATTTTTTTAATTTCTTAATTTTAAATTTTTTTTTTTAACATTATTAATTGTCCCTTTTTGAAATAACAAACTGCATACAATTTTTTTTTAAAGGGAAATTTTTTAAGGGAAATTTGTTTGCTGTTTGTACAAATTAAAAATTTTTTTCCCTTTTAAATTTTAAAAAAAAAAAAAAAAAAAAAATTAACAAAAATTTTTTTATGAAAAATGGCAGTTTTTTTTAACTTCAAAATTTTTCCCCCCTTGACTTTTTTTTTTAAATTGTTCCCCAAAAAACCCCCTTAAAAAGGGGGTTTTTTTTTAATTAAAAATCAAGCCTTCTCCCTTTCTTTTATTATTTTTTTGAAAAATTTTTTAAAAACCCCCAAAACCCCCTTTGGGATGGTATCTTATCTTGCAAATTTTTTTGGCTTTTTTTTTTCTTGATTATTTTAGTGATAGGGGGGTTTCCCGTGGTTTTCTGATGATATGTTTACTAATTTAAAAAATTTTTAAAAATTTTTTTTCCAAAAAAACTAACTTTTTTTTATTTTTTTAAAAAGGGTGGTTTTTTTAGTTTTTCTTTTTTATATCAAAAATCAACGATCAGTTAGGATTTATATACAATTTAAAATTTTTAAACCTTTTTTTTAATATATAAATATAAAATTTTCAAACCTTTAAATTTATTTTTGAATCGTTTATAGTACCTATAAAGGTTGGAAAAAAAAAACAACAAAAAATCTAATACGCCTCTGTCAGTCAGCCATATTGGGTTTTTTGTTTACTCCAAAGTTTTAAGTGTGTAACATTTTTTTGGTTTTCTCTAGTTCCTTTTTTTAACCTCGTTGTAGAAAAGGTGCCGCCCGTTTAACTTTGTTCAAGGATGGCGAAAATCTTAAAGGACATCGGCTCGGGAAAAATATTGGGGTATAAAAAAATATACTTAATGGTTTCTTACCCCTATTTTTATTTTGATCCAAAAAGGTGCCTTTTATTTTTGAACTTTTGGGGGAAAAAAATTTTTTTTTATTTTTGGCCCAAAAGGGAAATTGGTTTTTCCCACTTAAAAGGAAAAAGTTTGAGCAAAAGTATTACCTTTAATTAAGCTTGGGCCCCTTATCTTTTTTTGCCCCGGCCAAATGTAACCCTTTCTTTAACCTTGAAACTAACGAACTTAATTATAATAAAGGGTTTTAAACGGATAATCGTTAATTTTATTTTGGCCCTTTTTAATTTTAGATGATATTTTTAAAAAAGTTTCAAAAAAAATAAATCCCGGGTTTTTTTTTTTATCTTTTCTTTACAGGGCTTATGGTATGGTAATTGAGCCTCTTTTAAATTTCGTGGGCTCTCTGAACTATAAAAAATTTTTCTTTTTGAAAAAATTCTTTTCAATTTAAAAATCCCCTTACCATAATATCAAAATCATTTTTAATGCAATTTTTTTAATTTTTCAAAGGGTGAGATTGAGCATTGAAAATTTATATAAAAAGGGGAAAAAGTCATATTATTTTGCAATATTCTTGGGTTTTTAAAAAAACCCTATGTTTGGGGCCCGGGGCTCAGTTGGTTAGGCGCCAAATTTAAAACCGGGGTTTGGGTTGAAACCCCGGGCCCTTTTTTTATGGGGTTTTGTGAGTATGTCTTTTTATGGGTGAAATTAACCCCCCCCTTTGTTTTTTATTTCCTTAAAATGGGGGTTTTTATGCTTTTTACTTAACACTATTATTTTATTTGGGGAAACTTGGTCAGTTATTATTATTTTTAAGTCACCCGTACATTGGAGACATCAAGGAAAAAAATCCCCCGTGTGCAAAAAAAATTTTTTCTAGATCAAAGTGCGAAACGGGTTTTTGGGTTTTTTTTTCGAAAAAAAATTGGGGTTAAAAAAAACCATTTCTGGAAAAAGGAGTTCTAAAAAATTTCCCCAAAGTTTTATTCCCTATATATGTATGACTAAAATGCCTATATAAAATTGGATGTAATATAAGTAAAACCCCTTGTCTGCCGAGTAAATTGAAAAAAACTAATCTCTTGCTATCGATGGAGAATTCTATCGTACTCTAGTCTGGGATCAAAAAAAACAACGACACCAAATAAATATCTCAGTATAACCCAAAAAATTTTGGGAAAAAGTAACCTCCTTTTTTTGGCTATACCAATTCTACTAAAAAAAAAAAAAAAAAAACGGGTGGGGAAAAAAAGCATTATTTCTGATATTTTTTTTGGGCAATTTGAAAGTCCCAACTACCAACGGGGCTTTTATTAAACATTTTAAAATAAGTCTCGGTTCTCCCCAAGCTGAAAAAAAAAATTTCCACTGATCATATTTTAGTACATGCTGACAATGACGCTGATGTACTCATCATAGAAACTGCAATTAATCAATTCAATCCAACTGATGTAAATTTTGGGTTTTGTTGAAGATGTTGATCTGTTTTAAAATTTTTCCCCCCCAATTTAAAAAAAAAATTTTTTTTTTTAAAAACCCGGCAAGTAAATTCATCCCAAAAAATTTTAAATTTAAGTTTATCAGCTTATCCTAAATGTAAAAAACATTATATTTTTCAGGCTATGACTGGGGGTTAAAACCCTGTAATATTTCGCAGGGTAAAACAACAGCTTTTAAATTTTTGAAAAAAAAAACTTAGTTACATCTGCCAAAGTTTTTGAAGATATCAACTTTACTCCAGAAACCAAAAATTTCCACGGAATTCGGTTTCTTCTTACAGTAAATGAAGCACCGAAAAAATTACCCGGCAGATGAATTACTTTTTTTTTCTTTTGCAAAACTTAGTCGAAATAAAAAAAGTGTACAATTAGTTGCCTTCTTTCAACCTTGGGTTTTTCTCAACAACTTTTTTATCGGTACCCATATTATTTTGTTCAAGTGTGGTTAAACATTAACTTTACCCAGAAGAAGGCGTTGAAGCTAATTGATTATGTATTGAAACCAATCCACAAACTACTTCCACCTGCACCAAAGAAGCTTCTTAATACAATTTTTTACAACTGCAACTGCATTTCGAAATGCGGGTGCAAAAAAGTTAATTTATTTTGTTCAATAGCACGCTCCAGTTGTCAAGTCCAGTCGTGTTCAAATGTTGAATCTTCAACAGAAGAAGATCCTTACATCAACGCCGATGATGGTCCATCCGTCTTGCCATCCGTAGAACTGTTTTAATATTGTTAGTTTTAGTAAATGTTGCATATTGCCTGCCACCTGTAGAACTGTTTAATATTTTTAGTTTAAGTAAATATTTATAGCAGCAGTAATTTATGCTCAAAGTAAAGAAACGTTAATGCAATTTTGTAAAACGACTGACTTGAATAACAAAAAAGTAGCTAAAAAACCAGCGTGAGAAGGGAAGTGCGTCAGGTTTGCATACTGTCGCCACTTGGATTTAATCTGTACTCCGAATATCTGTTTACGAAAGCATTGGACAACATAAATGATGGACTTGTAATAAACGGAGAAGTAATAAACAATCTAAGATACGCGGATGATATCGTCCTTATAGCCGATACTGCAGAAGGACTCCAGAGGATTATAGATCGTGTAGCGACTGCTTGCAACATATATGGTATAAGATAAACTGCAAAAAGACACAAACGCCAATTGTCAGTAAGAACGATGTCGGCAATATACAGTTTCCTGCCAACAATGTAGCTCTTGCAATGGCCAAGCCAGCCACATAACTAAGCTGCACTTTGAGTAAGGACTGGGCTCACTCTCTAGAAATAAGATGCCGATTTGAAAAAGAAAGAGGTGTATTCAACAGGATATTCGCAAGATACTCTGCAACCTATCCTTCAATATCCAGACTCGAATCAGGATGTTAAGATGTTATGTACTCCCAACCCTCTTATGGGGCAGAAGCGTGAACCCTAACCAATGCCTCATGTAAACGCATAGATGCGTTTGAGATGTGGTGCTACCGCCGGATGCTTAGAGTCCCATGGATATGCCACGTATCAAATCTACAAGTCTTGCAACGGATTGGTGGAGAACTAGAATACCTTACAAGCGTCAAACGCAGAAAACTGGAGTACTTTGGACATATTATTCGAAATGAAAAATACCACCTGCTTCAACTTATTCTACAAGGAAAGATAGAGGGTCAAAGATCAGCAGGATGCAGACGAATATCATGGCTATGTAACCTGCGAACAAGGACTGGAATGACATCCACAGGTCTATTCAGAGCGGCAGTGAACAAAGTAATATAGACTAAAGTGATAACTAGGGACCGGTCATCGATAAAAAACCATTACAATTTTGAGCTTAAAATGATATAGAATATACCAAATAAAAAAGCAATAAATAATTCAACTTCCTTTGGTGGTAATGGTTTTTATTTTGGTATTTTTATTCGGTGTGATTTCGTAGAATAATACAAAAGACGGGAATAGTAAAAAATGTAGAAGTGTTTTTGCAACAAAAAAGAATTAAACTATTATAAGACCAGTCTTTCTCAAAGTGGGCGATAACGCCCTTGTGGGCGCGGAGGCCTAGAGGGGGCGGTAAGAACCCAGAAAAAATTGGGGGCGCTGATGATTTTGGGGGCGATGGGTGATGGATTTGACCCCAGCTATTCATATTTTAAATTTAATGAAATTAAAACCTTCACTACCCCCAACATCCATTTCTTAGTTGATATTTTAATCCCATTTTTTGTATAAATATTTTAAAAAATTTAAATATTTAATTTTTTAATGGTTTACAACCATTTATATGTTAAATATTTGTAATGGTATCAAACACTGAAATATATTCTGTCTTTCAAGTTGAGGGGGTCCCCTCCAAAGGAAAATAGATATATTGTTCGCAAACAGAGCATTTCCAACGGGGATTTTTTTTAAATCAAGAAAATTATTTAAAAAATAAAATTAATTAGAATGTTTAAAAAACAGTTGGCGCAACAAATATTGGACATTTATTTGTGCAATCCGTTTTTATCCTCAACGTTCGTCGGGTTTTGGTCAGGTGCCAAATATTCCTTCGTTTTTCCCGGGTGCCGCCAATGGAACGCGGAGCCAGTTCGACAATGGCGCCAAGTTTAAACTGTCAATCATCACTCGGGCTAACAGCGCCATTTATTTTCTTGATAGATTGGGAATGAATTTTATGATCCTTTAGTTTGCTATGTGTTAAATAATTATTATTTAGGTATTGGTTATTGTAAGGTTTTAAAATAAAAGTTACAATTGTATGTTTTATATATTTTATTAGTTTTTTAGGGTAAATAGAAAGATAAATAAATGATAATTATAATTAAATTTTATAATTCAGCTTTTATTGTTATGTGCCCTATAAGGTTTCTAATAACATCTATTTAAGGGGGTGATTCTTGACCCATTTTAAGAAAAAAACTTCTATGAATGTATGTCCTAAACGTCTTATCTTTTGAGATAAGGGTGTTAAAATTTTAAGAAAAAAATTTTTTTATTGTCATTTTCTACCCTTTAAATATTTTTATGAAAATTGGTGTACGCGTTTAATTAAAGATTTTTGACCAAAAACATTTTTTTATTTAACATAGCGTCCGTACTGGACTCTGACTAGATATTTTGAAGGAAAAATGTCCCCACTGCCCTTTAAAAATTATTTTTGGAGTCCTCTAATTTAAAACAAATTTTTACTTGACTTTTTTCGTTTTCCCATAAAAAAAATAAATTACTTATTTCATCTCACGGACCAATTAGAGAAAAATGATTTATGTAACTTTGAACAATAATTTCTTAAAATTTTTTTAGGTTACAAAATGCTTTTAATGCATAAACTCTCACAATTTTCAAAAAAATTTTAAAGGGGTATAAAAATGCAATAAAAAAATTATTTTTTCTTAAAATTTTAACCCGATCTCAAAAAAAGCGTTTAAATTTTAATTCATATGAATTTTTTTTTAAAAGGCCCAAGTACCCCATTAAATATTAGCATGTTATTAAGAAACCCTTTATATTTATTTATTTATTTATTTACAACGACTCAGAATTTCAAAAATGGAAAAAAAATCAACAAAATTAAATTCCAAAAATAAATTAAATTAAATTAAACTAACAAGGGAAAAAAAAAAGAGAGAAACTAGCAAACCTAAAGGAAGAAGGCAACTTCCTTTTAACAATCTTTTAACCAATCAAATTAAAGAAAAGTCAAAACAGAAAAAAACCCTTCAAAATTTTTAAACCCAAACGGCAAAACATTAATCCATAGTTAGTTCTGTTGGGGTTTTTTCTTCAGTTGATCTTTTTGGGATTATCGTGAATCTTCAATAATTACCCTTTTGGGTTCGATAACCGCAGTTAATTTTTGAACAATTGTTCTTTTTCGTTTTGATAATCTCTTGGTCCTTAGTTCATCAGTGCCCACATGAGTTTCAACAAACTTTACAGCCCGATCCAAAAAATTAAAAGAATTGTAATAACATTATTAAAAAAATTTACCCCGGTGAAATGTTAACCAAAATTTTTTTGAAGGACATTTTATGAATAAAAATACCTCCACTTTTACACTACGTTTTTAGCTGTGCTGGCAAATCCTAAAAAAATAATACCATAAAAATTATATTTCCTTATACATCACTAAAAAGCACCTTTGTAATCACTTTTTACACTTATACTTTCTTTTTTCCCCGTTATATTTTCTTCCTGTAGGCAAGCATAGTCTACTTGTCTATTCTCCTGGGTTAAGAAAATCTTAAAATTTAAAAAACAAAAGTTTTTTTTATTAATTTGAAAGTTTTGTTTAAAAGCGATAATAAAAAAGTTTGGTTTTGAAAATTCTATGTAGGATTTTATCCTTTGGTCTAGGTTGGGGTTTTTTTTCTTATACGCGGTTTTTTTTCGATATACTTGAAAATTCTATGTTCAAAATTGGAAGTCGTCAGTTTATTCCAAAAAAAAATAAAAAAATTTTGAATCATAACCTAAAATATCAAATGGAAAAACCTTTTTTTCCCGTTCCAACGGGTCTAATGGCCGAAATAAATAACAAAAAAATTTTCAAAAATAAATGCTGTCGGCTTTTTCAAAATTTAAAAAAAAAGACATGGAAATATAGGGGGGAAACAGCAAACATCCAATGGGTTCTACGAAGCGATTTATCCGATGCCAAACGAAGTGCCCTTCGGTTCAGATTAGATAGTGCCTTCGATTGGTTGGACCGTTGGAAAAAATTTAAAGTTGCTCAAATATCAGGCCCGGTTGGACCGTCCGGCGACTGACGTGACTAGAGGGTGTCGTTCGCGCGATTCGTTCAAAAAAACGAACGTTTTTGAACTTCTGGTTCGTCTGGTGAATAACGAACTGTTTTGTTTTTGCGTATTGTCGGTTCGAATGTTTTGGCTATACCTATTTGGCAATTAAAAAAACTTTTTTTTTTTTTTTAATATTCTTTTTTCAAAGACTTAATTTGGGGTTCATTTTAGGTTTTTTGATTATAGTTTTTAAAGTTTTATTTCAAATGTTTTTTAAAAAAATAATTATACCAAAATAAATACTCAAATAATTTCTTTATTTAAGAAAAAAAGTCACATTTTTTTGAATTCAAAAAACCGAAACCGACCGGCACAAAAAAAATGAATCGGTTGCGATCGAATCTTTTTTAAGGTGAAAAAAGAATTGATTCAGTCAGCCCCCATCCGTGAATTATAAATTTCTCAATGTTGATAATTTTAAATAAAAAATACCTTTTAATATTTAAGTTGCAATAATAGTGCCCCTCTGGAAGAAAAATGTCGTTTAGAATATGTTTTTAAATTGGGCAGTAATATTTATTAAAATTTTTAAAGGGGACAAAAAAATGGGGGGCTACAAAATAATGATTTTCGTGGGCGTTAGACAAAATAAGTTTGGGGAAACCCCTGATATAGACTTTTTGTCTTTTAAATTTACAAATATTTGATTGCCTTCTTTAGGGTTCATTAATTTAATTTAATTTAATGATTAACCAGCGCGGGCGTTTTTGCCCCGGGAGGCCTGTTTTGTTACTGTTGGTATTTAAACGTATTGTTTTTGCGACTCCAACAAGTTGCTTTTGGGTTTTTAAAATATGGGGGACAAACGAAATTAGTTACGAATTTATTAATTTATATAAAAAGAACCCCTTTTTGGGAAAACAAAAAATATTTTCTCTTTTCTTTTGTTCCTGAGTAAAAATACCCGTTAAAAAATATAAAGCGGCCGTGCAAAAGTTTTTCTTCTTCCCAATTTTCTGAAAATCACCAAAAAAAGTTTTTAAACACCAATGGTAATATCAACCCCGAACACCAGTAAACAAAAAAATATGTAAATAGCTGACTGGGTTTTTAAAAAAGGGGTTAAACCCCGGGGACCAACAAAATTTTTACACCCCCCTTTTTAAAAAAGGCCTTTGGGGAAAAAAAAGTTCCCGCCCCCTTTTTTGAAAATCCGTTCCCATCCGCTGCCAGTTTTTCCGTCAACGCGCGGCCCTGCCTGTAAAATTACGGGCTGTGGGAAGCCACCTTTACATTTATGTTTGTAAACGATGTTTATAAAAAAAAACTTTGGGTTTCTGGCAAGAATCAAAACATTGTTTACGAGACTTCAGTTTGCCGTATAATTTATAAAGTTGGCATGTTATTTGTAAATTTAAGGTGTATAATTTTTTATTTTTGTTTTTAGTTTCAGTATTTAAATTATTTTTAGATTTTATTTATGACCTT
>JAHBCN010020694.1:0-14776 GCA_019359885.1 Listronotus oregonensis
ATAAGGTTTATTTAGGTACTTTTATTTCATTATCAATTTAATAGTGCATTCTTTTAAAGGATCAAAATTATTAATTACTGACAGATGGTAATTTTTAATATATACAGGTCCCTCTAATTGAATGAAGAAAATTTGCTTTATATTAAAGTTCTTAATTTCTTTATTGTTGTCTAAAAAGGAAATTAGATTTATGTGGTTTCTTAAACTTACATTATCAACTTTTCTAAATCAAAATACTGTGGACACATAATATTTAACAATACTGTACAAATGCAGATACCTAGGGACCAAAGGATATAAGCTTATTTTTAATCACTGTTATTCAGTCTCACTTAAATGTTTGTTAATCAGTAAAAGTATATGCCTAAAAGAAGTAATAAAAATTTTCACTTTTTAATGTACAACTTGAATCTTAGGATTAAGTTAAACTTATTAACATTATCTTGCCATTCTTTTATAACAAAATTGGTGATAAGTACATGAAACTATCATACAATGTTTGAAATTTATTTTAAAATCTTGTTTTTATTTATTCTGAAAAGTTGCAGTAGCCTAAAACTCACAAAAATATCAAACCATTTCGTGAAACTGCAAAGTGGCGTGTCCTATTCTTTCCATATTATATCAGATGATATAAATCAATTTACACAATAATTTTAAATATTCTATGGTGGTATCGTTAAATAGCAACAATTTTGTGCAAAAATAATAAAAAAACAGTGAATGCTTGATTTGACATTTGATGATGTCAACTTTATAGATAGTAACAAACAATTATGGAAGTCCGGCTCTGACATACTATTCATTGCGCAAACTCCGTGGGACCGATTCCCCTATTTCCGCTGCCCTGCACGCCTGGACAATTTTGTTCTATAGTATTGGGCTAAATGACAACACAATTTTTTGAAATAAATTTTAACCATTGTATGATAGTTTCATGTACTTATCACGAATTTTGTGATAAAAAAAGAAAATATAGTGTAAATGAGTTTAATCTAATTATCATAATTAAGGATTGATATCTGAAGAATAAAACGTCGAAAAAACTTATTTAGATTTGTAATCAGCGTCTCTGTATGCAAAAAATCATCTAAATCGGCAAGGACCAAGAAAAGTAAAAACTTACCATAATTTAATTCATTATTTTTGTGTTTAAGTAATACAATATTTTATATTTTATATATTTATAATTTTTATCAAAGTACAATAAAATAGTCATGCCTCCCACAGATTCAGTAAAAAAACCTAAGATTCTGGTTGTCCATTAAAAAGTGAAAAAAAATTCACTGCTTTTTAGGCATATAGTTTTCACTAATAACAAAGACTCAAGACAGTACAGGATAACAGTGGTTAAAAATGTTTATTATTTAATTGCATTGTAACAGTATCCGTTAAATATTATGTGCCTACAGTATGTCGACCTTAAAAAGTTGATAATTTAAGTCTAATTCCTTTATAAACAAAAAATGAACTTTAACATAAAATTGTACTTTCTTTCATTTAATTAGTGGGACCTGTATATATTAAAATTTGCCTGTTATGCCCAGTAATTAATAATTATGATCCTTTAAAAAGATAAGATATAATATATGAGTACCTAAGTGTAAACCTAATTTCTTTCGAATGATCCACAGAAATACACAAACATTGGGTATTCATCTAAAAGGCAGTTAAGATTACCCTACTTTTCTCACTGCTATTGCCTATAAAAATTTTATTTTCTATAATTCATAATTGATGTATCATTATTTATTCTGTTACCTAACGTTACGTCTCATAAGAAGCAGAAATACTTACCTAAAGTAAAAAAGGCCGGGTATGTTACCCTTAGATTTGCAAGACAAAACCATACAACCTCTAGTCATTTTGTTACGATATTATAAGTAACAAAAAACAATAAACCTAAAAATTATACTTTCAATTTAATAAACACTAATCACTAAAATAAGAAGGTTTTAAAAAACTTCTGCAACCACAAAATAAAATAGCACAAAGCAAAACAATGAAATTCATACGGCGCAAACGACAACGAAACATATAATTTGCTTGCAAGGGTTGATGAGACGACGACGGTACGTGGTGGATATGGTTTCATACGCGCCGTCGCACAGAAAACGGTACTACGGCTCTGATAAGAAAACATAATATTCATTGTTAGGAACTTTTTTTTTAATGGAACGCCCGGTAGAAGCAACACATTTTGTTTAGTAGATTTCAAAAAGAAAAAATCTGAAAAAAAATGCATTTTGCGAAAAAATGAAATTAAAGTCAGAAAAGCTTGTTATGTTTTTAGGTTAAGCAAAAGGCCAGAATTTGCGACGTTGTCGGATCAAAAAAAAATTGTTTGACGGCGCATTAATGATCAAGACATTTTACAATTTATTGAAAAACCTTACGACAACTAACCAAAAACTAACCAGAACTAGGTAATGGTTGAAGTTGTTTGTTAGTTTTTTCTATTAAAAAAAAAAAAAAACTTATTTTTTGGTAAATGGAAATAAAACAAGCATAATAATAACAATTAATAAAAAACATCTGGCAATTGCTTTTCAAGGAGAAATTCCTAAACAAAATGACATGCATCAATAATCTTGCATGGGTATTCTTTCTCACTTTTTCATGTTGTTCGGCCATACTACCTTAGTATTATATTTATATAGGAAATAAATAAAATATGGTACATTTTATTAATGTGAATTGAAAATTAATATTTTTTCAGACTCTATATGTTTATTATGGTGCTAACAAATAAGCAAGTGACAAAAAAATATATCAAAATATTCTGTTTTAAAAAATGGAGCCTAAAGGTTTGCAAGCCAGTTTCAACTCTAAGTAAATAATCAAGAAACCCTAAATAACACAGAGCTATCAAAAAAGCACTAGAAACATGCTAAATATTCCAAAGAATGAAGCAAAATTAGCATCCAGCTGTTAACACCGTCAACATCCTGAAACAAAAGTTTTAAGTGAACGAAGTACAAGTAAACTAACTAATAAGTTTATATCGTTCTTTAACAGTTCCATTAATATTAAAAAAGAGGCAAGAATATAACCGTGTTTAAGATTATTATTTATTTTTTTAATTGCCGGTTGCTTTCTGAATCTGCAATGAAAACTTTTTATATTTTGAGAACCTAAAAAAACGGTTGGCATTTGTGACAGAAGTAACGGCTTAAAATTCAAATCTTAGCTGAAATAAACTATATGCATTTTTGATAGGATATTTAATAAAGGAAATATAAACAAAAATGTAATTCTGACAAAAATTTCAGTCCAAAATAGAAAAAAAAAAATATAATTGGGATTTTTGGGGTTTTCTATTATAAATCATCTATTTTATTTCTTTGAATCATAAATCTCACTCCACTTGCAAGAAAAATCCAAAAAATAAAAAAATAATTTTCAAATTTTCCTTAAAAAATTCGGTTTTTTGATTATAACTCGAAAAATATTGCATTTAGGCAAAAAGGTTATATAACTTAAATTAAAGGTCTTTTAAAAATACATAGTTTATGTCATATAAAGTTTCGGGTATCTTTTATAGTTTTTAAGATATTGACGTTTTTGAACTAGCTGGCTAGACTATACGGACAACTTACTTGGAAGATATAAAATTGTATGATTTCAGCAAAGCCATCTCAACAAATAACCGTGGCACTAATTCTCTTATGGAAGCAATTTTATAAAACCAATTCAAACAGGTCTCCTTAGCCGAATCCGGCACCATATCCGGGGTAAAATCTTCCGGGAGAGGTGTGGGCGTAGGTACCTTTGAACCAGGGCTAAAAATAGAGGTTGTAACCAAAAAAGAGTAAGACCAGAATGGATTTCTCACTTATAATATTCAGCTTTGGTCCTGAGTCTTTCATATACCAATTTACCAAAACAATCCAGAATATCTGTTATTAGGACAAACTTGCTGGGATAGAAAGGCAGCACATCAGTGTGAGCTAACATTTTGGCGCATTGGATTGCAATTTTTAGTGCTTTTACTCTTTGTTCTATATTCCAGGCCAACACTAGTTCTCTAAAATGAAAATATTTATATATATATATATATATATATATATATATATATATATATATATATATATATATATATATATATATATATATATATATATATATATATATAGTTTATTTGTTTATTTTCTTTGATTTGCCTTGATATATTGTTTATGCTTTTCCAAAATTTTCTGGATTTTCTTGGGGATATCAGGCAATATAAAAACAGTTGCTTACTAAGCAATTTTCATATAATTTTGTCAATTACGACGTTTTTCGGCCTGGAAGGGCCTTCGTAGTATATATGTTTTTTTTTTTATAATGACAACAAATCAATCTACACATACAAAATTTTTTTGATTGAAATTTTACCTATATAATATATTAATTTAATGTTACCTTAAAACTAAAGGGGTTCCTCACAAAAACACTCTGTTATTGTTGTGTAATGAACATTTGAACTTAAAAATTACAAACAAACACTTAACATTTAACACAAAGTAAATACAATAAACGGTCTTCGTTTCAACTAAACTATTTATTTTTTTAATTATCATTTATTTTTTGGTAGTTAATGAGACTACTCTAGCACCATCTTACCATTTTACCAAAAAAGAATAAATATGTGTTTTAATATCAAAAATGTAAAACTGTAAAATATATTTTAAAATAGCAGTGAGGTAGAGTCCTTTGGCTAGATAATAATATAAATTTGTTTTATTTTTATGCTGGTCATCTATACTGTGGTTATGTTGTTGTATATTTTTTAATTATTAATTATTAATAGGATTGCAATAATGCATACTTAAATTCTTTGTGTCTGCCTTTTGTGTTTATTGCTTTTGTTTTTTTGAATAAAGACCATTTCTAAAATTCTCTTTTCTGTGTATTTAATTTCTGTTTTTTAAAATTTTTATTTTCAAAATCAAAAGTGTGTTTTTTTTTTTTTTTTTCGGTGGAGTGGTTTGTTAGAGCAGTTTGTTGCGTTTGTCGATATTTATGACTATTTAGTCTGTTTTTTTAAAATGTTATTGTTGTCCTATGTAAACGTTATCACAGTCCTTGCAAGAATTTCATATATAATATGGCTTTTGTTTTCAATTTTGCTCTTGAGGTTTGAAGATAATTTTTAAGTAAATTATGGCCCTTATATGGCCAAACTGTAATATTTTCTTTTTAAAAAATATTTTGAATATTTTCAGAGAGAGTTTAGGAATGTATGGTAAGGAATAGATATATTTTTTTATTATTATTGTCTTTTTCCTGCCGTTTCTGGAATTTGTTGAATTATAAAATTTGTGAATTCTTTTTTAAATTGAGTTAATTAAATTATTAGGGTAGTTATTAAGTTTAAGGGCTATTTTTGCTTTAGTTATTGCTTTTTTCCGATATGGTGGAATCCTTAAATATATAACTCTATCTGCAAAATATTAATTAACTGACTTTTTTGAGAGAGAATGGGTGTTGAGAATTAAAGTTTAGATACCTCGAAGACCAGGTGTCTTTTGTGTGCCATTCCGTTTCAATTGATTATTCCTTGTTATGGTGTTGAATCTAAAAATTTATTTTTATGGTTTCGTTTACTTGTAAATTGTAATTTTTGTGATAGCCGTTAAAGAGTTTAAAACATAATCTCTATTTTATCTTGAGGGTACAGCTGTTATGCAATCGTCCACGTAGCGAAAAAAAAGAAAGGTAAGAGTAAAATTTAGTTTGCAAATAACTGTCTCTTCTAGATGTCTTCTAGTACAAGCTGAAGCATTCACTTGAAATAGAAGAACCATTGCACATCAAATCAATTGTTTATTAGTATATATATATATATATATATATATATATATATATATATATATATATATATATATATATATATATATATATATATATATATATAAAATAAGGAGGAAGAGTCTTGGCCGACCAGTTAAACAACAAAGAATTAATAAATTTCTTGGGTATCGGTCCAGGAGAGGGCTAATTAAAGTGAAACACTTCTTAGTTTAGAGCTTTCGAAAATATTTATTTTCTTCTTCAGGTCTACAAAATGGAAAAAAAATACAAAAAAAAAGCAAATTTTCCCAATTTAGGATACACAACTAAATGCATTATTTAGAAGTTGGTAACATCAACAACAGCTAATTTACAATGTATAGAACAGGATATTATTAAGTTTTAAAAAAATTCATATTAATGTTTCTTAGTTCTAAGCTGATACTTTTTTAAAATATTATAATTGTTATTAAATGAAAGGGCCACAAATGGATGTTTCATACCATTTTTTATTCTTTCAGGGTCTTTTTAGTTTAACATGTATTTTTTAAGTTTTTATTTTTGGAATCGGTAAGGTGGGGAACTAGGTTAAAGTTAAGATATTGTTAATTTTGGAAGATAAATTTACTTATGACTGAATTGTATTATTATCAAAAGTTGAAAAATTAGTAATGGTAAAAAAAAAAAGAAAATATTTTTTAAACATTTTTAATAAAGATGTTTAATGTCACGGGGGTTTATTTTTCCACCAAAGGGGTAAGTGTTTGTGTGTGTTGTGCATGTGTATGGGTATGTGTGTAAACCCTTATCTGTCACCTAGGGTTAGTGTGTGTGTATGGGTGTATATGTTGGTGTAGGGCACTCCTTATCTGTCACCTAAGGGTTAGTTTTTGTATGTGTGGTGTGTGTGTGTGTGGGGGGTTTTTTACGTGGACCGAGAAAACACAAATTATAGATGTATGATATGTTTTGTCTATTCAGATTTTATGTTTTATTATTTACTTACACCCCCTTCCCCATAGCATTACATACACTTATCCTAGAGTTATATTTAGGCCCAGTGTAGCATAAAAGTGTTAACAATAGAAAAAAAAAACAAAAAAAAAAAAGGAAGGACCAGCCTACATTTTTAAGTGGTTCCAACTGGTTTCAAAAAAAATGATTAAAAAAGGGAATGTTAGGTTATAAAAAAAAAAAAATTACAGAATCAAAAATCAAAGTATTAAAAATATTATGTTGACAGTTATTTTTAAAAATTTTTTCTTGATGAAAAAGAACTATTGGAATCATTGTTTGTTTTTTTGTTTAGTTTAAATTGAGAAAGTTGATAAATGACACTTAGATTGTCAATGTCAGTTTTTATTGATGCTGTTAGAATGTTTATATATCTCTATCATCTCTGAACCACTCTTTTTTTATAATTCCCTCCACACAAAAAATTTTTTTGTTTCTTTAAAATTAAAAATTCTTTTTAAGTAGTGCCCTTTTTTCATTAATCACTTAAAAATGTAGGGGCCCTTTCCCCCTTTTTTATGTTTTTTTCTCTATTGTTAACACTTTTATACACTGGACCTAAATATAACTCTAGGATAAGTGTATGGTAATGCTACCAAGAAGGGCTGTAAGTAAATAATAAAACAAAATCTGGAATAGCAAAAAATATCATACATCTATAATTTGTGTTTTTTACGTGCACACACACACACACACACATACAAAAACTACTGGGTGAAAGAGAGTACATACAAACATATACACCATACCATAACCTAGGTGACAGATAAGGGTTTAAAACATACCCATACACACCACACACAACACTTACCCTTAGGTGACAGATAAGGGTATACACACTCCCGACATACACGTACTACCACATGCTCTTATGTGAAGATAAAAGCTCCTATCATTGTACATATTTTCTGTTTAAAAATATTTTTACCCATTACTAATTTTTTAACTTTGCATATTACATACACATTCAGTCTATAAAACTATCTTCCAAAATTAACAATATCTTAACTTTAACCTAGATATGCGGGCCTTATAGCATTCCAAAAATAAAAACTTAAAAAAAAAACATGTTAAACTAAAGCCCTGAAACGAATAAAGTGGTATAGAAATCATCCATTTGTACTAGTCTTACATTTTTAAAAACAATTATAATATTTTAAAAATGTATCAGCCTAGAACTAAAAAACATTAATATGAATTTTTTAAAAACTTATTAATATCTGTTTCTATACATTGTAAAAATTTAGCTGTTGTTGATCCAACTTCTAAATAATGCATTGGGTTGAAGTATACCTAAAATTGAAAGATTTGCTTTTTTTTGTATTGTTTTCATATTTTAGACTGAAGAAGGAAATAAATATTTCGAAAGCTCGTTAAACTAAGTGTTTCACTTTAATTGTCCCCTCCCTGGACCGATACCCCAAGAAATTTGTACCTTTATTTATATATATATATATATATATATATATATATATATATATATATATATATATATATATATATATATATATATATATATATATATAACCTTGATTAAACACTACTTCTAAAAAATTTATTTGCAAAAAAAATTGCATATTTATCATCTTTTAAATTAACAATTTTGTTTACTTATTATCTCTGTATAAAAATTTACCTTTATTTTTACCAACCTGTTTAACTGTTCAATTCTCGATATGTATTCAGCCTGGGACAGATCTAATTTTCTCTGTGATCCTTCTTCAAAACTGTCAAGTTGTTCCAAGCGATGCTGAACTTTGTCCACCACTGTACTTTGAGCTTTAACAATAACTACAAGAAAAACCAAAAAGATATATACCAGTAAATGGCAGAGGTTTGTAATCATATGAATGAATGCACATCATTAAATTCTTAATATCAACAAGAATGCCACTGTGCATTTAAATATCCGTATTAATGAAATAAAATCAATATCAAATCATTGGTCTAATTTTAGATATCGATACTTTAAAAAGCTGAGGTTCTTGAATAGGAAATTAGATTCTCACCATTGGAAACTTGAAGAGATACGAGGTCAATTAAATGAATGCAAAGTTGCCATCATTATGAATTATTGGAAAGTGCGATACATCATTGGTTTTGGGACCTTAGATCTCTCAAGTTTCCAAGATTCCAATGATGAGAATTGAAGTTGGGACACCTTGTACATAAGTGGTATTAATAGATTATCAAAATGAATAAAGATGATTTTAGATGCGCTCTTAAGAAATACCTGTTTGACAATGTTTTAAAGCATTTATTAATACCATAGATTTTTGAATAGTAAAGATAACACAATAAACACGACTTACGGTCAGACATCGGAAAAGGACGTAACGCGTAACAAGTCTGATACTTTGTTGCCAGCTTAAAAAAATTAAACATTTGTAATACAATTGCCTTTAAGTTCTATATTTATAATAAAAAATGGGCATAAAAATAAATAGATAACTAGATTTGGCTTTAAAAAATAAATAATTTGAAGATAATTTTGCTACATAAACCATTTTTTATTTTATTTAAGTTAAATACGTTTCGCATTGCTGCATTTCGCCCGCAAAGGAAATTTTGCGGGCGGAATGTGAAATGACGCTTCAACGCGTAGGAATTTTACAGCCTGTCCGTTGATAAATGGAGCGAACAGATTATGTGTATAACATGGTTTATATCGTTCTTTAACAGTTCAAGGGTATTGAAGGCAGATATAATCGTGTTTAGATTATTTATTTTTTAGTTGCCGGTTGCTTTTTCTGGTCTGGTAACTTTTACCTATTTTGAGAACCTAAAAAATGGTTGGCATTTGTGACAAAGTAACGGCTAAATTCAAATCTTAGCTGAAATAAACTATAGTGCGACGTTACCTTTGGTTCCCTTTAAGTGCTTAGTGGTGTTTATTAAAACTTTTATGTTAAAACTATTTACAAACTTTTATTAAAAACTCTAAAAATGGTGCCTGAATGTGTTTTTGTGTAAAAAAATGATTATTTACATGAAAGATGTCTTTTCATAGGTAAGTTATACACCTAAAGTCCAATTTCTGTCAGTGACATTTAATACCAGCCACCCAACCGACGAAGCAGCTAAATAAAAATCTAACACTAGCAAATGATTTTTTTAAGCCTATGATATACTTTTCCTTACAATAACAGTGAACCGGCCAAAAGTCCTCATCGCTACGTTGTCCTTAATTCGCGAAAATAAGTTGCCAGCCAGCGATCACTTAAAATAGCACGCCAATATGTATTGAAATCATTGTTATCGAGAAGACAATAAAAGTGGCAACACACATTCCTTAGTTTACAACTTGAAGAGACTTGAAAATAAGCGTATCCACAGGGTTTTCGTGCTGTTCGATGATTTTATTTAGTTATTATTGAGTATGGATAGATTTTTTAAGTTTAAATTTTAATTGCTATGGGGTATTTTCTAAATATTATAAATGTCTAGTAATAGTAGTATATAGATATTGTTTTATTGCCAATTTTATTATAGTTTATCTTAGTGTAAATAATTGTATATAAATATTTAGTGTAGTTAAGTGTTTTAATTCAGTAAGCTATGATTATTAGCAACCTTTAACTAGTTATCCGCCTACAAAAAGAAAATCTCAGTAAACGCGTTAAAAGAACGAATAATGGTTAAACATGTTTACCATAGGATTCGGGAATGAAATCCAAAACTAACCACTTTGGATGCTGCAGAGATATGTGCAACTTTAACAAAAGTTTTGCGTGCGGTATTCATAGTTTTAAAGGCAAATAAACAATATTAGTAATTATTCGGATACTGGAAAATGCGATTTTTGCACACTCTACTTTCCGATTGTTGGTTAAGTTATTGCACAACATATTAAAAAACTCATACTATTTTAATATTAAAAAGAAAATCACTCAAAAGTACGGAAAAACCTTAATTTTCAATAAAAAATAGTTAAAAATGGTAAAACGTTTACGTCCGAATTCAACTCGAAATTCTAAAAATGTTGACCTGTTGCCAAGTTGTAATAATTTTCTTTATGACATTTTTAAGGTGACGCTTTCACTCGTACGTAATGTAAAAATAGCATCTCGATAACAAATCCTAAATATGGAGCTCGAAAGACCGAAATAGTTATTGGATTCTAAAAGCTGATGATCTCTCAGGGCTTTAAAGTATTTCTATAGTGGATATTTTCGATAAAGCAAATCATTGAAAGTCGGTGTAACTTGGATTGTCTATCGTTCTGTTTTTACATCTTTTTAATTTATGTTAAAACTGAAATTTTATTATTTTTTTCATGTAGCAAAATACAAAATCGAGAAGGTAAAATTAAAGTAAAAATGTATTTTTTTTTTGGTAAAACGTTGAGAAATCGCCAAAATAACTCAGAAGTTTGTGTTCTATGACCTCAAAATAGGAGGTGTGCAAAAAATTAAGCAAAAAATTACATTTTTATTAATCCAATAATACCAAATAATATAGGCTTGTTATTAATTTAAAGGGTTGATGAAAATGTGAGAAAATAACTTTTGCTTGTAAAAATATTTTCATGTTTTGACAAAATTTTATCATTCCACAAATGCACGCCACTGGAATTGATTCCCTGACCCCACACACAACCAGGGGGCACTCTAAAGGCAAGCGATGCGTCATTGACAGAAATTTTGGACTTGAAGTAGGTTCTGTTGGCTAGGCAATGTTTTACAAAAAGGTCAGTGGCGTAGGAATTCCAGAAGGAAAGTAACAAGACCAAAATTTATTTATACATTGTACTTGTTTTATTTTATTGAATTTTATCGAATTTATTAGTGTGTGAGTAGATTGCTATAATACTGGGGAGAAGTATACATTCAAAGTTATTTGGGATCTTCAGCATGGAGCCTCATGCTTTATGTGGAAGATATTGTTGGTTATATTTCTGGCTTTGTGGTCAGGAGTTTAAAAAACTGTGTGATTTGTGTAAAGTGCATGTCTCAGTTGCAACTAAGAAAAGCTTATGGAAAATAAATAAATGCTAGCCTGTTAGTGGTAGAAATATGCCAGGCAGGGAAAAATCTTTAGAATTGTACATAACACAACCAGTATCTTTAATAAAAATATAAATAACTTAATGGATATGCTGGTGGTTCAAACCATTCTTACTATTTTCCTAAAAATATTAAATTATTTTGGAGACCATCTTTTTGATGCAATTAAATGGAAAAAAAATGTAAATTAAATATAAAAACAAGTTTATAGAAGTTGTTTGTATGTGTGCCAGTTTAGTGTAAAAATCAAGAGTTCTGTGCAAAAGAAGAGCGGAATAGGTATAAATAAGGTTAGTTTGATTTTGAACTTTGATGATATGAATATCTCGAAAACGAAACGTTGCGAAATTTTTTTTTGCAGATTCGTAATTAAGCGCCCCCAAAAACCCATTTATACCAAATTTGGTCAAAATCGGGAGAGGAGGCAACTTTGAGACAAATTACATATTTATATATTGCTGATCAATATTTTTTTAATAAACTAATTAAAAGATCACCATAATTAGACGATTTAAATTAATATTTTTAATAGAATTTATATCGAATCGAAACTTCCAACATAAACCACTGGTCGAAAGTGCAAGTCTCTGTACAATGTTGCCTAATCTTTCTAATTTATCTTCTATCTATTTCCCCTCAAATGATTTTATTAATAATGTCTAGGACAAAACGAATTGTCACTTATGAATAAAATGTTAAAGTCTTACCCTTTTCTTTCTTTCAAATACCCAGTTAGTACCCAACATAATTGGATTCTTTTAAATGTGCTTGTTTGATTGAAATAATAAGAAACCAAAATATGTTTTGGTATGTTACCTTTTTCCCCTTCCAATAAGAAACTTGTAACCATGGACAACTTTTCTGAAGTCGTATATTTCTGCAATATGGCCGTTTTTCTATATGACCATGGATCTATTTTTCCAGAATTATCATGACTTCTTTTTCGAAGAACCTGATCGTCCTTTGGTGGTTTACTGTCAATAATGTCCTTAGCAACATAAAGAAAATAGCATAAATACAATAGATTAGCAAAATTTTGTTGCAATTCCTTAATTCAAAGATTAATAGTTATGATTTTCAAAAAAATTGTAGGTACTATTTAAGTAGCTTACTATTTCTGCTGCCATTTTTGACAATGGGTCCATTTCCTCATTTATAGCAAACTCTGTCAAAGGATCTAGCTTCTTTAAAGCTAGAGCCAGGGGTTCTGAAATATTAGCAGGTGTTGACACGGGGGTGGTCCGTCCAGTACTGGGTGTGGATCCCAGAATTCGGCGAGGAATTCTTTCTGTGACCTTAAAACAAAGACAATCTAAATTTTAATATAAGAGACTGATAATAATTGTATGGGTCTACAATAGATATCTATGGTTTACACACACTGATCATAATATACAGTTCTACATCTGTGGGCTCTTAAAATTGGTTTTCCTTCACTAAGTATCTACTTATATCCAATTCTAAACTAAATTACCTATTTTAGGACTTACCACGACATTTTTTAACGGGTGCTCCGTTACAACCTCAGAAAAACACCTTCTATTTTTAATACCAGTTCTTAAAGTTTTCCTAAAATGTCGGATAAAACGGCATTATTTGTATTAGAAGTCCACCGATAATTATTTAGAAACTTACCATTCCGGTAAATTTGTAGACATGTTTTACTAATGTTTTTTACTTTACTTAATAAAATTATATATTTTTTTTTTTGATATAAACATAACCTAAATATTCAGTCGACTTGCAAATTGGTGGCTGTTATACCCCCGGATGGCTTTGCTCAGGCATTCCCCCAGCCCCCCCCTCACCCTTCAAAGCTTGGGAAAAGGGGGAGCAACCTTTCCGCATTGGGTTTCACCCCCGTTAAATCGGGTTAAGAGAGGGCTAGACATATTTCTTAGGAACTCCGATGTAGTCCCGGGTCGAAACCGTATCAAGCTCCAGATTTTTTCAATAAAAAAGCTATTCAAATGCACATTCAGTTGTCGAGAAATGCAACAACAAAATCCAAATATAACCGGTTTCTTTCATTTCCTTCTTTTGTCCTCACGAGTCTGTGCTCTATACCGCCATATGGTCAACGTCACCACGTGTGATTTTAAAAGAAGGGTTATAGGAATCACTCTAGACTTCGAAACTACACTTTCACCACACTCTGAATGGCAGGGTGAGTTTTTCCTTGATCCCCGACGGGCAGATACGGTTCCTCCTTGCTAAGATATGCCATGTTACTATTTCCTAATTTCTTGCTTATGGGCCACTTCTATCTTCGAGCAAATTACCTTCTAGAGGCAGTCTTGCCGCTTGGCGGTGCGAACAAGCCTGTGTGAGAGAAAAAAGAACAAAAGCACAACTTTTTCCATCGCTTCGCGTGCTGATAGGTCGGTGAAGTATATACCCCTGCTCGTCGATCAATCGGAAAAAGGTTTTACTTTTTTTTTCTTTATTTTTTGCACGTTGTTCTCACGGCCAGGTGCAAAGGCTGCCTCTAGAAGGTCTATGCTCGAAGTTTATTAATTAAAATAATTTGTTTTCAAACTTCATGCAAAATTTTTTGTTGCTAATGTCCGTTTGCACAAACAATTGAACAATTTTAAGAAAACTTAGCACTACCCAAGGTAAAAAATTAACTTCTACCCTTGAAACACACCCAATTTACGTAACTAATGTTTGACTAACCAGGGTAGTAAACTTATTACGTCAAAAATATCAATTTGTTTTATTTACATTCATTTGGCCATTTGATCGTATGTGAATTGAATGTTTTTTAGTTTCTGTTGTAATTTTATTGAACAATTGGCATTTATTAAAGTACTTTTAGTGTAGTTTGACTAGAAAGCAAATAAAATTTTTTTGTTTTTTTATTTTAAATTAATTAGGACAAAAAAAAATGGAATTTTTAATAGGAAACTTTTTAATGCTTTTTCCGATATAATACCAAAAATTTAAAACCAATAAAGGGTTAGAAACCTTTTTAACCA
>JAHBCN010020695.1:0-14786 GCA_019359885.1 Listronotus oregonensis
TGTTTTACCATGGGCACTTTCACGTCATTCTTCAAGCTGAGAACTAGGAAAATTTGCAGCTACTGGTATTCAAGCCATCTTTATAGGATTTGTGCTGCAAATTTCCCAAAGTCTTTCCCGATTTAAGTTACCTTTGGTTTTGTGTGAATTTTGTTGGTTTGCGTTGCCTTTTTGGCTGTTTCGGGAAAGAAATCTGCATTGCAGGACTTGCAGTTCGACGCCGCAGGGATCACGTGTTAGTTGAAAATACCCCTTAACATCTTGGGGTTCTTCGGACGGGCCATTTTTCCTCACATGGGCCATTAATTTTTTGTAACAGTTTTCGCTTTGGTTCAGAGGGGCCATCAATTTGGTAGAAGTTTTCTTGGGACGGGTCAGAGATAGTGACCATTTAACTGGTCAATGTGTTGTCTGTAGTTTTGGACACCATCGCTCTTCACGGTGTAGTGGCTGGCACACACGCCATCACTTGGAATCGACAAAACAGGCAACATTAAAATTAACACACTAACAATTCTTATTTATAACTTTTCAATTTAGAATTTAGGACTCTACCGTTAAATTTTTACCATACTGTTTTTAAATCATTTGCGGCCTTTCCTTTTATTTTAATTGTAATATTATTTTTTTTTTGGTAAACCTGGTCATTAAATTATTGTTAATTAGATAATTATAAGCGGTATTCTTATATATTTTTATATTTTATATATTTTTTTGTAGACTTATATTTAAAAATTTATTCTTTTCATCTTAGTATAGAAAATTTAACAGTTATTCAGCGCATTCACCATTTTATTTTGATTAATTTTTTTGTAAACTTAAATTCCAAATTTATAATAAATTATATTAACTATTTGTTTTAGATATAGTGTTTTATTTGGCTCGCCTAGTGTCTCCTTTTTCTAATATTAATATTGTTTAGTAAAATTTTTCTTGTCTTTGAGTGGTAGTAAAGTTGAACGAGAGTTCCCAATTAAACCTTGGAAGGTCTCTGCTAGGCCTGGCACCAAAAGCAGTGGCGCCCAGTTTAACCCCCCCTATTCTCCGGCAAATGAGTTAGGGCATTTTTGCACGCTCTCTCTGCTACTCACCTTCAGCTTTACTGTACTTTTGCTATTTAATTGTTATTAATTTTATTTAAAGAAAAATAAAAAAAAAATAAAATTTTTTTAAAAGGCTGCCAACGGCCAAATAAAAGTTGGAAATGTGTTTTTAGGCCAAAACACTTGGGCTAAAGCAACTGCGTGACACCTGCAGTACAGCAGAGCGGCCTCGGCAACACTTTGCCGCCGCTTGGATGAGCTGCAGGATACAATAGCCCTAATCCAGGAACCCTGGCTAAGACAAACCAAAATAATAGGTTTAAGTACACTTTTGTTAGAACTTTTAGTTTCCAAGCAATGATCACCCCAGGACAGCGATCTACATCCCTGGGACATTCAGAGCACACCCACTGTCACATCTCTCCACATCTGACTTAACTGCAGTCACACTGGAGTATCTCATGGATGGGCAAACCAAAGCAGTGGTCCTAGCATCAGCGTACCTCCCACTGGACTCAGTTGTTCCACCACCCAGTAAGGAAATGGAGGACCTGGTGAAGCACTGCCAAACTCAAAATATAGAGCTGGTGATTGGATGTGACTCAAACGCACACCACATCAACTGGGGCAGTCAGGACACTAACCCCAGAGGTAGGTCTCTATATGTTTATATCATGGGTTGTAACCTCAGTATTTTAAACCGAGAAACTACACCTACATTTGCAAACTTTCGGAGTCAAACTTTAATAGATATAATGCTAAGTACAGCTAATAAATCCAACATAACCCGGAAATGGCAGGTATCTGACGAAATCTCAATGTCAGACCACCGCTGGATAACTTTCAAAATAGATTCAGCTTTTTCAACTACAATTAGGGCTATCGCTCGACCCCAGGAAGACCGACAAGGCATTTTACATGCTTCGGTTAGAAGGGGTTCTGCGAAACATCGAGGTCAAAACACCCAACAACAATGGCGAACCTTAGGCAGATCCTGGGGACTGTCGCCTAGAGTCACCCTGTGGATCTATACGGCCATCAAAAACCCATGCTAACCTACGGTGCTGTTGTCTGGGGGCAAAAAGCTCAGCAAACGACAGTTATCCGAAAGCTAGACCATGTACAAAGAATGTCTAAACACCACCGTAGCCATGAGAATAACACCAACTAGGGCCATGGAGGTAATCCTAACCCTCACACCCCTTGACATATTTGTCAAAGAGGTCGTTTTGACGGTTATGTCGCGCCTCCGCACTGTTGGTATAATGCCCGACGTAGGAGTTGGCGCCCAGAGGGGTCGTTTGTGGAGTGAGGCGATAGGATCGCTTCCACTGCTGCAGGCGAAAATAGACTCTCTTGCGCCATGTTTTGTTTTTGACAAACCCTACAAAATTGACGTCAAAGAAGAATCGAACACAAACATGGCAGGTATAATCAATATCTTCACAGACGGTTCGAAAACAAAAAACGGCACGGGATGTGAAATTTATTCTAGATCTCTTAACTGAAACATCAAATGGGCAATGGGTGAGTTGGCTAGCGTGCTCCAAACTGAGCTCACAGGCATAACCATAGCTGCAAAAGAAATAAGCAGTAGAAACATCACTGGTAAAGTCGTGCTTATCCATACGGATTGCAGACAGACACTACTAGCCCTAAGGAGACCACGCTACACCTCGGGTCTGGTTCTAGAATGTCACCGTGCCCTTGTGGACGCTTCCAGCATGAATGTGGTCACTCTCTGTTGGACTAAAGGACACGCGCACTCTAAAGGCAACCGCATCGCTGACTCGCTGGCCAGGAAGGCTGCCGGGACAAAACCTTTTGGACTCGAACCTTTCGTAGGTCTGACAGGGTCTAATATGAGGGACCTACTCAAAAAACACTCTCATCAGCAGTTTACAACACGATGGGATGAAAGAGTAAACTGTAACTTTTCCAGGGAGTTACTGAACTATCCTGACAGAGATACAGCTAAACATTACTTGGCAATTCCTAGGGCGAGCCTTCGTCTAATCACGGGCGTTCTTACTGGACAATGTCGACTGCGAAAACACCTCTTTAGAAGGGTATAAATGACACACCTCTGTGTAGAGGTTGTGAACAGTACGACGAGACGGTAGAGCACATCTTGACTGCCCTGCACTCTCGTCCAAGAGAAAATCCATGCTGGACGAGTATTGGCTTTCTTTGGCCGACATTAAGGAGATTCCCCTCGGCGAGGTTTTCACCTACTTTAAATCAGTAGGATGGGCGGCGTACTGAGTGAGGAGTCTCCTTTAGGAGGTAGCACAATGGGCCTACTGAGGCCTAGGTGCAGTGATGTTTATCACCATTCGCACTTTCAGATACGTCTAATAAGAGATAATCGCGATTAAAAAATTGCATTTTTTTGTACATGTAGCATGGGAGAAGCATGGAAAAATGACAGGTTTATATATTTTTTCCTTTAAAGGACTCTTACCTTTCTTACAAAAAACTAGTATAATAAAGAGAAATATATTTTGTACAATGAAAAAAAAATGAAAATTATTTATCACGTACTTTGAACAAAAAATTAATATTAATTACGTCTTTGGAGAAATATTTTTCCTGGAAGGCATATGAGAGAGAGCTGCGAGTAGATGAACTGGCAAGGTTGGAGCGAGTCCAATGGCGGAGTAAAAGAAAAAAGCGCGAAATTACAAAACGGCTAAAATTAATTTAAAAACATTATTAATTTTTTACTGGATAATAATAATAAATATATACATATATATATATATATATATATATATATATAATATATATATATATATATATATATATATATATATATATATATATATATATATATATATATATATATATATATATATATATATATATATATATATATATATATATATATATATATATATATATATATATATATATATAATCATAAAATAATATAAAGGTTTATCACATTGTATTGCGGTTTGTTTTGTAGTAAAGTCAATGATTCATATACAACTAAATGTTGCCCGAACAAACTTATCAAATTTTTTATAAGTCTGTTTATTATTCAGAAATAGCGTTACACTATTTTTACACTTTTTTGTCAATAAACTCTTTTAACTATCGTGCAGAAACTTACAACTAGATCTGTTTGTTATCCAGAAAAGAGTACATATTTACACTTTTGTCAAAAACCCTTTTATCGTCATTAACTTGGATATCGTTTTACAAGAGTATAAGAATTTTTCAAAAACCCGTTTCTTATCGTCATCTTATTGTTATTGGTGCGTTCTGCTACTAAGACGCCAATAAGAATTTCCAAATACACGCGTTAGGAGTTAACTGTAATTTAGGACCAACGACTATATACTAAAGGACTGCTCAGTCTGCCGAATTTGTCTGCCAAGGTCAAATTCGCTCTGACGTCACCACCGGTGCTGGCTAGTGCTGGGATATAGACACAAAATATCGATGTTGATCTCTCGATCACTCAAAAAATTAATATTTTATTTTTGGGCTAAAAATATTAGGTTCAAAACGTTTTTTTTTCATAATATTAAATCTTGAAAAGTAAACATCGATGTTAAAAACATAGAACATCGGTAACAAAACATCGATAAACGTCAATCAGCATTATTTAGCACCGGTGTTGACGTCACGCTTCTCCTAAATTTTCCAACGTACGTTAAATGGAACTGGGCAGTCCTTTAGTATATAGTCGTTGATTTAGGACTAGGTGTTTGGTATGAATTCTGGTGTAAACTACTTTTCGCTTAATTACTCTAAACTCTCGAAGTAGTGAAGTTGGATGCATTTTTACTACAAGACTTAAAAGTTGTTTGTTTAAAAACATAACCATAAAGCCATTTTTAATTTTTGAAATAAGTTTAAAACGCGTTTGATATAAAAATGAAATACGGAACTTATTTATACTTAATTCCACTTTTTACTCCTACACTTACCTATTCTGTCCGACTCTAAAATTGATAATAAATGACCTGGGACCCCTATTCTCCAGTGAAGAGAATGATCATTTCGTGAGAACGGTGGGTGTGGTTCTCTTAAAATTGGTAATTAGGTTATTCTTGAAACTCAAGAGAATGATCACTTCTCCTAAGAGTTAGGAGAACGTGCTTCTCTTGGTTAAAAGCAGTAGAATCGCCTTCATATCTAGAGAAGCATGCGCAAGACACAGTTTTACAGTTTATAAACTAACCTCAAAACTTATGTTTATTTTATATATGGCTTCATTTTAAAATAACAAAATATTGTCAGACAAATATTGTCTGTTTTGTGCAAAATATGGAATGGTAAAACTTGCATATACGGTTTTCTTCTATTTTTGGATTATTTGGCAAAATTTTTATATAGTCGTATTCTAGGGTCCTCAGGGATTGCAAATATACTGGCGGAGAAGAGAAATTATGTGTTTTAATATTTTTTATTTTGATTTTAAGATTTAAAATTACCATTGATTTTTTCCATATAATGCGAAAACTCCCCTTTATGACAAGAAACGTCAGCGTGCAGTGTTGCCAAATGGAGGTCTGTTTTAATACGTCCCCAAATTTTCACGTCTGAAATATAATTGGGGAAAATAAGAAGCCGCTTTACCAGGAGAGACTATCTAGAGAAAGATATTCCAGCATATAAGCATGCGCGGTCTTTTTTAATACGTCCCCGAATTTCAGACAAATTTAAAAGTTCTAGTCGGTCATGGTTAGTTCTGGTTAGCAAAGCAGCTTTTTATTTTCCTATTATTTTCCCCAATTATATTTCAGACGTGAAATGCGGGGACGTATTAAAAAAGACTGCTTCCTGCTTTAACTAACCAGAGTTAACCATGATCGACCTTTTAGACAAAATCAAACGCCCTCAATCGGTCATGGTTAGTTTTGGTTAGTTGTGGTTAGCATTTCAGATAAATTCAAAAGCCCCAAGTTCTAGTCGGTCATGGTTAGTTCTGGTTAGCAAAGCAGCTTTTATTTTCCCCAAGTATATTTCAGACGTGAAAATGCGGGGACGTATTAAAAAAGACCGCTTTTTAACTAACCAGAATTAACCATGATCGACCTTTAGACAAAATCAAACGACCTTAGTCGGTCATGGTTAGTTTTGTTAGCATTTCAGACAAATTCAAAAGCCCTAAGTTCTAGTCGGTCATGGTTAGTTCTGTTAGCAAAGCAGCTTTTTATTTTCCCCAATTATATTTCAGACGTGAAAATGCGGGGACGTATTAAAAAGGCTGCTCCTGTTTTAACCAACCAGAATTAACCATAGACCTTAGACAAAATTAAAAGCCCTTAGTCGGTCATGGTTAGTTTTGGTTAGTTGTGGTTAGCACCTTTTTATTTTTCCCAATTAAAGTTCAGACATAAAAGAAATATCAAAAAATTTAAACACAACAGTGCCCAAAATTATTAAATCCGGCAACACTGTTGAAACTTATTTTAAAGCTGTATTTTGGCGCTTCAGACGCGATAAGCTGCTTCTAGCGGTGTTATTCGGGCGAACAAGTCATGACGTTGCGCTTAAAGACGCTTGAAGCGGAATCAAGCGTCCTCCAGGCACGCCGCCAGCAAAATTTGTGCTTGAAGCGGGGATTGACAAATTGAAAAATATAACCTCTATAACCCGCATTGCATAAACATTTTGGTCTGTGGTGTCTGGTGGGTTTTCCAATTTTATTCAAAAATGTCGGAACTGTTTAAATTTGAATTTGATACAATATAATGTTTTTCGATTCATCACGATTAAAAAAAAAACAATAATATTTTGAACTATAAACTATTTCAAAAAGCTAGGTTATATGCTCGACTTCAGACAGCTGCTAAACTGTCAATAAATTAATTTTCGCGTTTAAAATTGATGACGTAGCGCTTAAAGCTGCTTCTTGGGAGCGGTGGGCATATTCGGATGATTTCAATATTCGAATATTCGTATTCCGGAAGATCTTCATATTCGGAATATCATTCGAAATATGAAACATTGACCGATCAACGCCAGTTGATATTCGATGCCGACCGTCGATTTACCCCGAATCGAAGCCTTTGCTTTCGAAATAACGAATTATTCCGGAAGATGAAATATGAATTATTTTATTTCGGCTTTTGATTTCAGTATTTTCAGTCGACAGTCGACTATTTTACTTGTTGGGTCGAGTTGTTAGTTGTGGTTAATTGTGGTTAGTTAGTTAGTTTGCGTATTCGTGTACGTTTTTAATTTTTTTGCTGTTATTATTGGTGTGGTGTATAGAATAGTATACAGTGGCCGCCAAAAAAGTCGACACTTGATGGAAAATTTCTATTCTTGATATTAATTTTTTGTGTGTAGTATCTGCATTTTAAATTCAAATTCATTATTATGGAAATGCATATTATGGATTTCCGAGTGGTTTTCAATTTGCTTAAATTTAAATACTTTAAGGAAGTATATATGAATTGGCGTAATTGGTGCGAAAATTTGTTAATATTTGATAATAAAGAAACTAAAATTGTCGTTCGATAGACTAATTAGTTTGTTTTGGACAAAATTATTATAGGTATAATGTCTAATTTAATAATTCAGTTTTTTTAAACGTATTTTCCCCTTTTTTTATTTTAAAATGTTTCATATTTAATACGATTAAAATATTACTTGCATTACGTTCTTATTTTAAGTTTTTTAAATATATAAAAATTAATACGATCATATAATTGTTTTAAATTAAAATTAATCCCCTGTATTGACATTTCCATATTAAATAGTTTTGCTGGTTGCCTGTTAATAGAACACTTCAAAAAAGAAGTTTAATTAATTTTCACTAATTATTAGGCAACCGTTTACATCAAAACCCGCTAATAAAAGCAATCACAGAAATTAAGACAATTGTCTGCAAAATAAAAATATAGTTCAACCGAAATAGGCTATTAAAGAATGCTTTTGATAATTTAGATTTAATTGCATTGCTATTTTATTATGTTCCACAAGTAATATGTTTAATTATTACTTTATTCAATAGCATAATAATAATAATAATAGGGTCCTTGCACGCAAAATAAATGTTTATAATTTCTATGTAGTTCGATTAAATATGGGTCTAAAATTGCGTGTGTAAATTAGTATACTGATAAATAAAGTAACTTCTGAGATATTTCAAAAATAAAAGTACTAAAAATTCAAATTTTCTAAAACGATTCTGATTGGATAGCGTCATCACTAGGTAATAATTTGCCAAATCTCCAACTTAATTGTACTGTTTGAGAGAAGCCTTCTGTGTTGCCAAGTGTTGATTATATACCTTGTATGAAATGTACTATTTCCCATTTACAAATCCAAGTGTCAGGTATAATCCCATTATTTCATCATTTTACCTAACTAATATTATATTTATTACTTTGCGTACCTATAACAATATTAATAGTCCTTATGATAATAAAAATGTTTTATAACTAAATATTTAAACCTAGCAGGCATCGATACTTGAAATTTACATTACTCGTCTGGCAACACTGCGGCTGTCATAAAGTTAGGTTAGTTGTTTGTTGTCTTAATTTTGTTTAGTTCTACATTCTGCCTAGCTCCGTGCACCCGACTGAAGCTAAGAATTTGTCTCCTGCTAACTACCTTGTGTTTTTGTTTCAGGGTAAGTTGAGCATATATAATTTATTGTAGCTTTGCTTGCATTGTTGATCTTGCTAGAACTATATTTGGTTTTTTCGATTATTTTCAATTTTTTTTTTCTTTTTTATTATTTTTCATTTTTGCATAGCTCTGTTAGGGTTCTAACATGGATGGCACAGGGAGACCCCCGAAATCCTAACATACTAATAATACCGAAGTTTTACCAAATAATATTAAACCAATAAATAATACCCCAATAAATAACACTTTACCTCCTAAAAATAACGTCATAACAAAACAAACCGAGATAAGAGAGCCGGTTTTTTATTCTCCCACAGATACGGGTCCGTTTTTTGTATACTTGGAATCCACTGAAAAAGTTGGATATGATATCGGTAAATTTAACAATATCAAAATAGCCAGGGATATTTTTAATTTAAATCTGTTAGACGTTAAAAAAATTTCAAACAAGGGCATGAATAGAATTTCAATTGAATTTTTGACATACAAGGCTGCCAATGCTTTAGTTAACAATAAAGCATTGCTTGAATTGGGTTACAAAATTTTTATCCCTTTTAATTTTGTCACATCAAAGGGCATCGGTAGGCGAATAGATCACGATATATCAGAGGAGGAATTATTAAAGAACTGCGCGACGGATTGCGATGTTGAAATAATAGGCGTCAGAAGATTAAATAGAAAAGTAATAATAGATAAAATCACCACCTATGCCCCTACGGGAACTGTACTTTTACTTTTAGAGGCGTAAAATTGCCTAGAGCAGTACGTTTTTTCAACTTAAGTGCAAAATAGAAATCTATATACCTCCTGTCACTCAATGCTTCAAGTGCTTACGATATGGGCATACAAAAAATTTATGTAAGGGTAAGGAACGTTGTTTTAATTGTGCAGATCATAAGCATCTTGAAGACAATGTTGAATTTGATTGTGCCACATGCTGTATTTTTGCAAACAAGACCACAGGTCGACATCAAAATTATGCCCAGAATATAACAGACAAAAAAATATCAAAGAATTAATGGCTTTTGAAAATCTTACATTCATGGAAGCTAATGCAGCATGCAAGAAAAAATATATTCCAAAAGATGATTTTGTTTATAACCCGAGTAATTTCCCTAACCTAAAATCAAAAAAATATCAATTTTTCTCAAAGATCTTCTGACGATATCATAGAAACATCGCAAAGACGCCTACAAGCATTTAAAAATACTTCGGTTAAAAAGATCCTTTCAACAAGCCGTAACTACTAACCCTGCCAAAAAGAGTGATCCTCCAAGGATACGATAAAAAATTACATAATGAAAACTTAATTTACCCGAACTCTCGGTTGGAAAGGTCTAGCAAATTTGAAAACAATAGTCAATTTTTGAATAAACAACAAAGTCAATATTCAACGCCTAGTACTAGTGCCAGTGCAAATTTTAATAACATATCTAACCCTAACAACATTAAGTGGAAACGGTCGTCAACTTTTTATTAAACACTACGGAAGAATATCGCAGCCTCTGTAGAGGTATTCTAATGTCCCGTCAGGGTCTGGGAACCGAAATGGACCTGGACCTTGACTCGTTCGGGATAACCCTTAATTTCTTACTGCTTATCATTACTGTTTTTTTTTTTCTTCTTTTCTTTGATTTGGTGCTTTTATTAAAACGTCCCGATATAAATTGCTTTTAATTAATCTCTTTTAAAATCTCAAATAAGTATGCCTACTCTCACTAATAATAAATTGAATCTTAAAATCATTCAGTGGAACATAAGAAGTATAAGGTCCAATCGGGAAAACCTTGTGAACCTTGTGGTAAAAGAAAAGCCCGACATTATTCTCCTTAATGAAACATGGCTTAAAGATAATCAAAATTTTTTCCTCAACACCTTTAATATTATAAGGCAGGATAAAACAGATGGGCGAGGTGGTGGTGTAGCCACATGCATTACAAAAAATATTTGTTTTAACAAGGTAAAGTCATTTAATTCAAATACTGTACAATATTTAACAATTAAAATTGGAATCCTTACGCTAATCAACATTTACGCTAGTCCTAACGCCATAACGGATAGAACATTACTGGAAGAAATGATAAGGGGTCTGGGTAACCAAGATATTGTTATAATGGGAGACTTAAATGGGCATCACCCATATGGGATGAAAGCCCCAGAAATACCTCTGGGAAAATTATAGCCGACTTTGTACAAGATAGAGAATTGGTAATTATGAACGATGGATCACATACATTGTTTCAGGGACCAGGCCACAAATCCAGTGCGGTGGATTTGGCCTTAGTGAGTGAAAGGCTGTCCTCAAGATCAACATGGTTCACCATAGAAGATTGTGGAAATAGTGACCACCTTCCCACTTGCCTTGATATCAGTATTGGGGGTGACAACCACTTTAAGAGGGCTTTTCAAATTCATACAACTTGAGAAACTTCCATCGCGCCGATTGGGAGGCCTACTATGACAAGGTACTAATTCAAATGTCTAATGATTCTCCATCATATGGATATGATAATCTCATACAAATCATGTGCTCGGCGGCTGATGAAGCTATGCCAAGCAGAATCTGTGGTGTAACTCGGAAAATTGGTAACCCTTGGACGAGGAATGTTCTGGATGGGTAAGATTAAGGAAACAGGCACTTTTCGAATTTAACAACAACCCCAACATCGAAAACTATATCAAAGCTAAAAAAGCTATAGCAACAACAAGGAAAAATCTTAGAAAAAGAAGAGTAAAAAAATTTAAAAATTTTTGTGGTACTTTAAACCGTAACTCCAACATTACATGGTAGGAACAAAATTAAAAAATTCTCAAACATTAACTCTTTTGCAAAATATAATTACACACTTGATGATAAAATTAGACAAGCCATACTTAGTAATATGTCTGTTATTGACATAGATCCTAACTTCCAAATGATCACTCGAGACGATAATACCAACATCAAACTTTTTACCATACACGAACTGGAAGCAGCCTTGAAAGATAAAAAAATGTCAGCAGCAGGTATGGATGATATTTCATATCTCATGCTTAAAAATCTACCTTTCAGGAGCCAAACAGCTATTGTTAAATTCCTATAATGACTTTCTTTTGGGTAATACTATACCAAGTGACTGGAAAAAATTCATCATTATAAATATTTTAAAACCCAACAAAGACCCACATCTGCCTAAGAGCTATAGGCAATTTTTCTCGTCTGGTGGAAAGACTTTGGAGATTATGATCAAGAATCGCTTGGATTGGTATTTAGAACACAATAATTTGTTTAACGATCACTTGCATGGTTTTCGCAAAGGGTCATGGATATATGATAATGTTGCATATCTTCTTCTTTCATCTTCAACGCTTTCCTCGCATCGGAGACTGTAATTGCCGTCTTTCTAGACATAAAATCAGCATATGATAATGTAAATATTTATAAGCTTTATGATAAGTTACACAAACACAAAATTCCTGTGGAAATAAACAATCTTATCCACCAGTTTCTAAGACTTCGTCTGTTATATACTAGAGGGAATGAGGCTTTCAGGCCCGGTTCTTAATACAAGGGGTCTCCCCCAAGGGTCACCCTTGAGTACCATACTTTAATATATATATAATGGATATTTTCAATATAGATTTTGGGAATGTAACACTAATGGGCTATGCCGATGATTTGGTGATCTTTGTCCGAGGGGCAAACATGAAGGCTATGACCACCCAGATAAATGAATCTTTGAATAAAATGTGCAGTCTCTAAACGAGATTGAATTATCTCTGGCACCAGAAAATGCGAAGCAATCTGGTTTACTAGAGGCAGAGGATATAATAACCCACCTCCTATTCTAATCAATAACCAAACCATTGAATTCAAACAACAGGTTAAATACCTTGAATTGTTTTTCAAACCATCTTAAATGGGATAAACATATCGACTACATTACCAATAAGGCCAAAAAGGCCCTAAATGTTTTAAAGGCTATTTGCAGAGTCGTGGGAGCAGTCAGTACGATGCTCTGATTTCAAGCCTTAGTTAGATCATTTAGACTTTGGATCCATAACTAATAAACCCAGTTTCCCAAAGTGGACTAAATCAACTTAATGTTCTTTTTTACCAGGGGCTCAGAATATCGCTTGGATGTATGAGATCTACACCAAGAGCAGCTCTACTGGCTGAGGCATCGACTGTCGATCTAGAACAAAAGAAGAAAAAATGTTACAAAGTTTTTATAAACCCAACCATGAAAATCACCCCCCTCCTTGCTTCTTTTTCAAAGGTCATCCCTAAATAAGGGCCAGGACCACCCTAAAACTCCCAGACCCTTATTTAATAATGGCATTAAATATTACCCACCGATTTGCGAAAATTTATAAAGGCACCAATTTTCCCGTTATGAAGTAGGGAGGAAACCTACATACCCCCTTAAAATATAAACCGATACCGAAAGACGATCTACTAATCAAAGAAAAATTCTTATTATCTACCGAAAAATTTAGACAAAATTATACCTTCGTTTTCACAGATGCGTCAAAAAACTCAAAATACAACTGGATATGGAATAACCATTCCTCCCTTAAACAAATTTTTCAAAACTACCAGATTTTTTGTCAATCTGTAAGTCTGGATTATCGCCATTCACGAAGCCAAGGGTCATTATTAAAAAGTCCTAAGAATCAATCTTTTTCTGATTCAAAAGGCAATTCAGAAGATTATGGTAACCTCCCTGGCTACAGCTGATTTTGGACCTTGAACGGGCGATTATTTTATTGGCTAAGGGGAAAGGTTTTAATGTTAGGTTTTCCTGGATCCCGGGACATTCTGAAATACCTGGTAACGTAAGCGACAAACTTGCCAACCCAAGGTGAAATTTTAAGAATCCCCAAATCTCCTTTGTTTTGAGGTTTATAATCTTATAAAAGCAAAATTATCACCCAATTTACCAAAATTGGAAAAACATAATTAGAGTAAAAAAATATAAATATCAACAAGTAAATCTGTATTCCCAACCAAAAAGTGGTTCCAAAAAGGGACCCAATATGGATCAAAAAACACATAACAAACCCAAAAATAAAATGAGAACCGGGCACTGCTTAACCAAAGAGCAACCCATTTAAATTAAAATTTTCAGATGACCCTTTTTTTGATTGTGGACAAGTAAAAATTAACCACATTTTTTTTTAAGCCCCATTAATGTTATTCCAGGTTGGAACCCCTTGATTTTTAAAAATTTAAAATTTTCCCCTTTTTATAATTTTCGTCAATACTGAAAAAAACCCAAAAGAAAACACAATAAAAAACATCATGCACTTCATTAATCTAATAGAAAAAAACTATAATTTCAACTTTTTTAATCCTTTTTCCCCTTTAAAATCCCCATATTGCCTCCCCCCTTGTCTGTTTTGCCCTTTTTTGTTACCAACATTTCCTTTGTATAATTTTAAAATAACCACGATCAGTTTTATTGTATTTGAGGATATTAAAAAACCGAAACTTTCTGCCTGCTTTTTGATTACTTATGGGTAGATCACAGTATTATAATTGCCCCCAAAAACAAGGGCACCTGCTTGGGGTCCTGGAATGGTACTGCCAGACCAGAAAAACCAGGATCGCCACCACCAAAAGCTGGCAAACTGCCTTTCAGCGCCTTTAAAAAGAGCAGTACAAGTACAAGTTTAGTTCTATTTTTTGATTTTTTCTTGTTGTTTGGAAGTGATTTGCTGACGTTTTTATTTTATTATTTTTTTATTTTTTTTTTCAATTTTGCAGTGGGGCTTTAGGTTGGGTTAATTTAAACTGATTCTTTAAAAATTTTCCAATTTTGAGTGGAATAATGATTGCAAATTTTTTTTTGAAAGCATTTTTCAAGCTGCTGAAATCAAAAGGGGTTAAAAAAGATAGGGGAATTCTTACCTAATATACTATTTGAGGGGCGTTTCTTCAGGAGTTCATCTTTTTTATCCCAAAAATTTTTTTTTTCAAAAAAGAAAATTTAAGAAGGTTGTAACTATTTTTTTTAAAAACATTTTTTTTTGGTTTTGGGGGGAAAAACTATGGGGACTCGGGTAGGATATGTCCAGCTTGGGAGGGGAACATTTCATACTAAAATGGGTGGTCCCGGGGATAAAAAAGGTCTAAGCAGTACAATGTAACCGGGGTTT
>JAHBCN010020696.1:0-14962 GCA_019359885.1 Listronotus oregonensis
TCTTTTAAAAAAATATATAATATTTAAAAAAAACAATAACAATTAAAATTTAAAAAAAAAAAAAAAAAAACTTTAAAAATTCTTCACCCCCCTTTTTCCTTCAAAGGGTCTTTTTTGGTAAACTAGTCGGGAAAAACCCAAAAAATAAAAATTAAATTTGAAAAAAAGGGTTTTTCTTTATTTTAAAAATTTGGGTTTCCCAAAAATATTTTTTAAAAAAAAATTTAAATCCGGACAAAAAATTAAAAACCCGTAAATTTAGAATTTTCCCAAAGAGCCCCCCCTTTTTTTACGTTTTGGGTAAAGGCTGTTGTAACCCGTTTGATTAAAATTCAACAATTAATAAATATAAATTTTAAAAACAAATTACTATTTTTGAATTTTCAGGGGTTTTTTATTGTTACCGTTCTTGAGTTTCTTTTTATGACTTTTTGGAAAAATTGGTTTTTTTCAAACTTTAGGAGAGGGCAAAAATCGTTTAATCAGCTAAAATTTCGGCTACCCAATATCGGAAGGGGGAATCTTTTTTGGGGGGTAAGAAAACAATTTTTTTCCCCCAATTAATTTTTTTTTTAAATTAATTTTATATAATAATTTTAATAATAATATATTTTTTATATATATATTTTATATATATTTTTTATATATATATATATATATATATATTTATTTTTAAAATTATTTTTTAAAAAAAAAAAAAAAAAAAAAACCTTAATGTTTTAAAAATTAAGGTAATAAATAATTTTTTTAAAAAAAATTTTCCGGTTTTTTAGGGGGGAATTTTGGAAAAAAAATAACAGTTTGTTTTGTGCCCTGTGTAGTTTATTTTTTAAAATAAAAAATGTGCTGTTGGAAACTTTTAAAAGTTTTTTTTTTTTAATATATTAAAAAGAAAAAATAACCATCAAAGTTTAAGCCCCCAAAAAAAAAAAACTGAATTTTTATTATAATTTGTTAAAAAATTAAAAAAAAGGTTTAAAAAAACTTTTAAAAAGGGTTACATTTTTTGTTGTTTTTTAAAAAATATTTTAAAAAAAGATAATTTGATAAAAATTTTTTTTTATAAAAATTTTAATAATTCTTTTTTAAAATCCACATTTTCGGGTTTTTAATTTTTAATATTTGGGTTATTAAAATTTGGGAAAAAAGGGATACTTAATCTTTAAAGGCAGATAGTCGGTAACTTAAGTGCTACAAAAATACTTTGAAAAAAGTTTTAAATGTTTTAAAAAAAATTTTTGAAAAAAAAAATTTTTTTTCAATTATGTTTTTCAAAACTTTAAATTTATTTGCTTCACGTTTATAAACTTTTTGATAGAACGATGCATAAACGGGTGATTTTTAAGGGTTAGAACCGTTTTTCTTTTTTTAAAATTTTTTTCTTATGAAAAAAATTCTTAAAAAAAAATTTAATCTAAAATATAATGGTATAAAGAAAATATTAATAATTGTTTTTTAACTCTAGTAAAACCAAACAAAAAAATTTTAAAATTTTTTAAACCTTTAACGGGGTTCCCTTTAATTGTTTACCCAACCCATTTTAATGGACGTTAAAAAAACATTTTTTATCATTTTTTTTATAACTTTGTATTATTTTTTTTCAAAAAATTCTGTTATACCAAAACCAAGTTTTTAAAATATTTTTAAATTTAAAAAAGGAATAATTTGGTTTCCCGTTTGTCGGTTTTTTTTTAAACAAATAACATTTTTGAGTTTGGGGGTTTAATTTTTAAAACCTTTAAATTTTTTATTTTCTGTGACTTTAACACAGTAATTGGTATGGCTAAATGGGTTTTAAAGTCCTCCCCGCCCTTAAATTTTGAACAGAACAAATATCGGGTCAGTAAAATTTAGGTAAAAGGGTATCCTAAAACTCTTTTTGGGATAAAATTATTTTGGGTCCCGTGCTTAGTGCCAGAAAAAAGTTAATAAAATTTAGGTTTGTTTGTGATAATCTTTTTGGGGTTCCCCAAAAAATTACAAGTTTTTAGGTACGATTTTTTAGTTTGTACGTTTGTATTTTTGTATATTTGTACGTTTGTACTTTGGGCGTTTTTTCATTTTTATTTGTATTTATCGTTTTACGTTTTAGTTTGTACGTTTGTACGTTTTCGTTTGTGTTTGTACGTTTGTACGTTTGTACGTTTGTACCCTTTTCCTATGTCGTTTGTACGTTTTACATTTTTCGTTTTACCCTTTAAAAATTTTTACTTATTTCCTACATTTATTTAAACTTAGGAAACAGTAAAGATTTCATCAACAACGGCCTGGCTTATTCATACAAGCTACGAGTGTGGTGTCACAGGGAAAACAACTTAAAACCTAAGAGAAATACCTACCAAATATAAAAAAAGAAAATCAAAAAAAAATAGAGATAAATAAAGTAAAAACTCGTTTCCAAAATTTTTCTTTTTCCTAAATATCTTCGGAAGCAATCGGAATTTTAAAACTTTTCATATTGTTGGTCCAAAAAATGTGCAACTTTGCCACAATTTAACAGTTCTCGTATCTCCCATAGTTTCGAAGTTTCTAATGGTGATGGTCGAATTTGAATTATCCTGTCTGAGCGATATTTTTTCTCTCGAAAAATCATTGTGATTCATGAAACAATAAAATTATCTGTGAATTTTTACCGCACTGTATAAAGCATCAATCTAAAACCCAACATTTGTAAGGGGTTTTTAAAAAATATAATTGAAGTATCCATTTTCCAAATCTTGCCTTAATCTCAAAACAAACTTATCCAAAAATTTGTTCTAACTTCCCACTTTAGAAGTTTGAAAGTAATCTTTTCAGATAAATTGTTTTTTTTCGTTTAGAAATTCATGAAAAATATCTCGCTTTATTTTCTCGGTCCATTTAAAAATAGGTTTATTGGGGTTTTTTTTAATAGTTAATTTGTTTTTTTATTTTAATGTTAAATTTTTTTTACATTAGGTTGAAAATTTTTTCCACAAAAAAATATATACCATTTTCCCAAGCAAGGTTTATCCACTTTTTAAAGTTTTTGCTAACTTTTGGGTTTCCCTATTCATTGGTCTGACTTGTATTTTATTAATTTACTAATTTTAAATTTTACGAACATTCTGTGTTTATGGGAAACAATAGATTCCCAAAAAAGCTTTGTGGGGAAAACTTCATTAAAAAGTTAAAAATTAAAAAATTAAACTTCCCTTTTTAAAAAGATTATAAATTTGTTAAATTGTATTTATGTTTTTATTAGGGCAACATACAAATTAATAACTCAGGAACAACCTGCATGTTTCGACATTCTGTGACTTCTGGTGTTCCCCCGGGGTTATTTTGGGGCCTATTTTATTTTTTTTTGTTTATAAATGGTGTAATAAGTGTTTTTAAATTTTGTTAGTGTTTCTTATATGCCGATAATTTAAAGTTTTATGCTGTTATTCGTTCTTCGTCAGATTGTCAATTGGTCCAACAAGAGTTAGATTGTTTAGTGGCGTGGTGTAACACAATTTTTTTTACTTTAAATGTAAATAAATTTTAAACAATAAGATTTTACAAAAACCGTTGTGATATTTCAATATTAAATAAATGATATTGTTCTGAAATATGTGAGCCATTTTAATAATTTAGGTGTTATCTTTGACAGAGAATTAAATTTTAATTTACGTGTGGATAGTATTGTGTTAAGAGGTTATAGAATTTTGGGATATTTAAAGAGAAATTGTAGTCACATAAACAACACAAAAGTAATTAAATTACTTTTGCGTGTTCATTTAAATTAAGTTGAGTCCAAAAAAGCGTTTCTTTAAAAATTTATACAAAAACTTGTTTGGGGGTTTCTATAGGAAAAATAAACTTTGATGAGTACCTAAGTCCGACACACCAGATCTCGTCATCTCTTTTCTGTAAATACCCACCGAACAAAATATGGTATGACGACGTTTGTTGATCCGTTAATTAGTAATTACAATAACAATTATTATTTAGCCATAGATTTGTTTTGTGCTACAACAGAAACAATAAAAAATTGTACATAGGAAGTGTAATGTTTGTATTTCGTAGACTTTGTTTATAACCATTTTTTACATTTTATATATTTAACTTTTATATTTTAAGTTATTTTAAATATGTTTTTTTATTTAGTATTGCATATATATTTTAAGTTGTTCATTATAATTATTTTATTTTGTAATGTAGTACAAATAAATAAATAAATAAATAAAACACAATTTAATGACATGTCTAAATAATTCAAGTTGTTGATAAAAGAAAACAATATATTTAAGGTTTACCAATTATTTTGTTTAATAAAATGTTATGTTTTAAAGTGATTATACTTACTTTGGGTATAATTTATTATATTTGCTCGATTTAACTTACCCATTTAAAAACAATAAAATTAGATGGTTCCAACATTTTAAATATTATTTCCTACATTATTATATGAGAAAATATTTTTATTATTATGAAAAGTAAATAAATAACCAACCAGGCAAATTACAAATATAAAGGTTTTGACTAACTAACCCTTAATATAACTTAATAAGTAGCCTAATTGGGTAAACTTATAATTTTGCTTAAAGATTCTAAAAGTGTTGCAGATTTAAAAAATATATAAACCAAAATACATTTTTTTCAATGATCCTTTTTAATTATGTATTGTTTTCCAGTTCTCTTTTATCAACAAATGGCAACGGGTAAAAAACTGATTATTTTAAAATGTTACAAACGTTTCACTTTCAAAAATAAGTATTTTGGAATATTTTGCTAGCAGCAATTATAGATGGCTTCAAGTACCAAGACTGTATTTAGCCGTACGCAATAAGGGTTTAATGATATACAATGATTTATTTTATTATTAAATATTAAAAGTTAAAATACATTAAGGTAGGCTTTTTTATATCGTTTAAAGACATTTTTTCGCTACAGCGTAAAATATTTGTTAAATATATTTACTAAAAGCTACTTCCATGCATTTTAGAGCGAGGAGCACTTTGCTAATACCTTAATAACTATTGTTGGGTGTACTTAAATAGAAGATATTAAAACTTCTTATGTTTTTGATCGAAGATGCTACACCATTTCAAATGTTATTCTTCTTACTTAGTTAAGTAAAAAAAGGTCTTATACAATAATGTAGAAAAGACATATAAAAAATGTTTTTATTTCGTTTTATTGCTGTTTTAAAGTTTATAAAAGGCATCGTTACGCAAAATATTATTGTCATGGATAATAACCGAACAGGCATGATAAAGATATAGGAGTTTTAACTATCTATAGAACCCTCTAAAGTGTCATAGATTGCATTATTTTAAAGCAGACTCCCACATTTGTTTATAAAATAAAAAGACTATTTGTTTTTAGAAAACAAAAGTGATGCTGTAAAAATTAAAAAAAAAATACTTTTTGCATCAAGGTTTATAAAAAGCAACGATCGACTTGTATCATATATTTATGGGCGCCCAGACTGGCAAATGAATATTAATCAAGAGTTTTAAAAAATAAATCGGTTTTAAGTCTCAATGTCATATTGATTTATTTCAACCGATTAGGTTATCTGGGTTGTCCGCAAACCCGTGAATCATTGTTTCTAAATTATTTTAAAAAATTATTTTGTTTAAAGATGCTTTTACTACAATAATAAATACATTTATCATTACTACTATTTTTTTAAATAACTTTTTACTAGAATAATTTAGTACAAATCTAAAGAAAGGTTTTATTTAATATCAAAACAAGGTAATAAAATTTTATTTAATTCTATAAATAGTAATCTCCTTAAACAGATAATGTACTTAAGACGATTTATTAGATTTAAATGTTGTTGCACTAAAAAACTCGTAAATTATAAACAATAATATTAGGAAAAACTTTTATTTAAAAAAAAAATTATAATAATACTCATAGTAAAAAGTATTTTATGAATGGTAACTATTCTTATGCTAGATGATTTTAGAAACCTAAGCCTAAGCCCAGCAGCAAAAGAAGTAAGATTTCTTTTAATTGGCACGTTCTTGACAAAAAAAAATTGTAAAGTGCACGTTAATTTTTTTTTTTTTTTAGAACAAGAGTTAAATAAATGCTGCCTTAAATTATACATTTAAATGTAAAATTATTTTATTATTTTTAGTTATTAAAAGTTTTAAAGCCTATTGAAACCACAAGAAAAAAACTTAATTAATATAAATGGCAAGCATTTTTGCTTGCAAGGTTAAAGTACAATATACTTTAATCATCCTTAAAATAAAATATAAGCACTTTAATGTATTTTTAAATATTTTTTTCGAATGAGTCCGTTTTGTGTCACTTTTATATGTAATAGTAGAGTTTTGCTTAATACACAGCCAAAATAACAATGGTCAATCTATACAAAGGACCTTGGCGCATAAGGTAAGCGGTAATCGGCCTTGTCTCTTTTTGTAATCTTACCCAGCTAGGCTTGTTGAGATTAAAAAGACGTGCTTCTTGTTTTCAGATGTAGACTCTTCAGAAACTGTTTAATTAAATCATGAAGATTTTTCGTTTTTTTTTATATCTTAGCCGCAATAAAATATTTTTAAGTTTTGCTTGTACAAATTAAAGGTTTTAGAAGCGCAGATGAAGCACAATTTTTTTTTTTTTGGCAGAAAATTCAATTTTTATTAGGCTTTAAAAAATTTTAATATTTTTTTTAAAAAGCCTATTTACCCAAATTATGACGAAAAAATTATAATATGATGTGTCTTTAGTAGATCCAGCCTTATGATTTTCAAAAGAAAAAAGGGTAAAAAAATTCAAAATCTATTTTTTTTAAATTTTCTAAGAAATGACATTTAGTTTTTTTTTTTTTCATTTTTCCGAAAATACAAGTTTTAAATTCCTTTTCGATTAAAGAGATTTAAGATAAACTGGTAAAGATTTTTTTTTTAATTTAATTTCATCTTAGAATTATTTTTTTTATTACAAAAGTTATTTAAAACTTCTGTTTTAAAAAAAAATAAAAATCATAAAATATAAAGTTTTTCTAAAAAATATTTAAAAATAGCAAAAAAAAATATTTTTTGACCACCTATAACCCTTTTAAAAATTATGAAAAAATTAATAAAGTCACATCTACTAAAGATACATCACATAAATTTTTTCCATCATAACGTGGGTCAATAGGCTTTGCTTTTAATTTGGCGCAAGCAAAAGTAAATAATCTCTTAATGCGTCGGAGATATTCGAAAAAAAAACGAAAATTCTTTATGATTCAATTAACAGTTTCTGAAGCACCTATCTGAATAAAAAAGGAAAAAGCACGTCCTTTCTTTAAAAAAAAAAATCCTAGCTGGGTGACACTTCAAAAAGTGAAAAGGCCAATTACCCCCCCTCCCCCTTATGCGCCAAGGATCTTTCAAAAAGTATTTATTTTTTAATATACGTTAAAAAATGCAAAGATAAACGTAGTTTTAAGCAGCACAAAAAAATAATGATTTCAGGTGTTATTACACACATATATTGTAATTATGTATAGAATATTGTAAATAAAAGATAATTTTAATAAAATATATTTACGGTTTTTTAGGCAAATTAATAATAATTACAGTTGTTAAGCCATCAACTTTTATTCGGCTGTAACTGTTTTTAATATGCTTAGTGTATTAAAAGTTTGAAAAAGGCATACTGCTAATGGCTTTAAAGGCTAGTCGGTATCTTAAGTGCTATAAAAATGCTAAAAGTGCTATAAAAATACTTTGAAAAAACTTTTTAACTAAACAGTGCGCGAACAAAGAATAGCATTCTATTATTGATGCTGTCAGAAGTTTTAAAAACATATGTTTTTTATTTAAGTCTTCATTCGTTTATGTAACTGATTTCTATGGATAAGGCCACGGCTTACGGACCGATAGAACGATGCATAGAACAAGATCATTATTAAGGTGCTTATGCAACTTGTTATTTCTTTATGTGTAAATTGTTTCCCTTTATGCAAAAATTAATTAAAAATAAAATTAAATTTAAAATATAAACGGTATAAAGGAAAAATTAATAATTGTTTTTAACTCTATTAAATCCAAACTGAAATTTATTTTGAAAAAGTAATTTAAGACATTAACGGGATATCCCTTTAACTTGTTTACCCAACCCGATTTTTTCAATCAGGTACAAAGTTAACAAGACATAAGTTTTATCATTAAGCTTTCTTTGATAACTTTAGTACCTTATTATTTTTCAGGAAATTCTGTTATACCAGCTAACCAAGTTTTTAAAAAGTATTTTTAAATTTAAAAAAGTAATAATTTGGTTTCCCAGTTTGTCAGGTTTTTTTTTGTAGACAAATAACATTTGGGCTAAGTTTTTAAACCTTAAATTGTTTATGTGTCTGTGACTTTAAGGCTACTAATACTCGGTATGGTATACAGTGCGGTTTTAAAAGTCCTCCCCCCCCGCCCTTATATTTTGAACAGAACAAGATATCGAGGTCGAGTAAAATTTAGGTAAAAGGGTATCACTAAAACTACTTTTTGGCATAGAAATTATTGTGGTCCCGTGTTTCAGTGCCAGAAAAATGTTAATAAAATTTAAGTTTGTTTAGTGATAATCTTTTAGGGGTTCCCAATAAATATACCAGATTTTATAGGGACATATATGTTTGTATGTTTGTTAGTTTGTACGTTTGTACATTTGTACGTATGTACATTTGTACGTTTGTAAGTTTGTACGTTGTATCTTTGTACGTTTGTACGTTTGTACTTTGGTACGTTTGTAAATTTGTACGTTTGTACGTTTGTACATTTGTACGATTTTACGCTTACACATTTGTATGTTATTGGCCTACATTTATTTAAACTTAGAAAACAGTAAAGATTTCATTAATAACTGCCAGCTATGAGTGTGGTGTCACAGGGAAAACAACTTAATACCTTGCTCAAATTTTAATTTACATCAAAACTATAGCTCCTTATTACTAAAAAAATATTTTAGTTTTTACTTAAAACTAAAAATTACGACATGAAACTTAAATTTAAAAAACTAAATTGATTTCAAGAAAAAATTAAATATATTTTTAGATATGCACTAAATTAACCAACAAAACCAAAACCAAAAGTAGATTAGAAACGAATTAGGAACCTACAGTTTTTTTGATGTCGGTGCTTGTACCTAAGAGAAATACCTACCAAATATTAAAAAAAATCAAAGGTTGTTAAGTAAAATGTTTTCCCCACTCTATTACCCTATATAAAATACTTTGTATCAAATATATCGTTTTTATTTTGATTGAGTTTTATATTTATTTGATGGCACCGACCTTAAAAAAAATTGTTTGTCCAGAATTTGGTTTCTACCGACTTTTAATTTAGTTTTTGTTGGTTAATCTTGGTAACACTCCAATTAAAATTTCTTTATTAAAAATTAATTAAAAAAGATACATTTTTAAATCCTTTTATAAATCGGGTCTTTTTAATTAAATTTTAAGTTTTATTAAGTAAACAGTTAATCGATTTTGCAACTAATTATTTTTACTAAAGCTTCTTACGTTTTTACTTAAAAAAAACGCAAGAAATAAACCAGCTTTTGAATTAAAAAATATAGCAAAGTTTATTAAAATATAGGATAAATATTTTTGATTTACTCTAAAACTATACATTTTAAAAGTTAATTTGCAGTGCAATTTTTTATGGCTTTTAGTTTTACAGAAGTTAATTTTATTCAAAAAGGTGTATCACTATTCCTGCGCTTAATTTTTCACAACCTTATATTTTATATTCTCATAAATACAAGTAAGAAGATCTGAGGGTGATTATAACAACGCTGGAAGTATTTATCAAACGCCCATACATCGTTTTAATGACACTTACGGCCGAGTGATGATCGCGTTGTTAAATTTAACAATGGACTTAGCAACTGTTAAAAGTTAACAACGGTTTAGAATGTTTAACAAAACGTCATTGTCAGTGTTATTCAATGATTTTAGTAGGCAACCTGTCAAAATCTGACATTTTGTTAAACATTCTAAACCGTTGTTAACTTAGCAATTGTTTAAACTTAACAACGGTTTAGAATCAATAACACTAGAATCTTGGACTTCCATTGTCTTTATTTGTTAATTGTTACACAACGTTTCGGTTAGTGATGTATCTCCAACCGTTTTCAAGTGATAACTAAAAACTATTCCTAAAAGCTACGACTTATATACTATTCCATGTTCACCGAAGCTTGACCGACTTTTCACGGTTCAGCACACCCGGTTTCCAGATGTTCGAATATCATCGATGCTAGGCTTGCTAAATACATTTTTGTTGTTTAAAATTATTACAGCTTCTTTTAATTTTTTTTTTCTTCCAGTGGGTTTCTTTATAAATAGTTTTTGCTTCCGACCATTGTAGGGTGTTGTTTTGACCAAGCGTGTTCGGAACCCTGACTTCGACGTTTCACCTCGTTCCGTATGTTTTTTGTGTTCTTTAACTCTAACTTCGGGTTTTTTGTTTCCCGATGTAAACCCCCACCACATTCCCGGGAATTTGGTAGATACAGTCCTTATTTTAAACATTGTTGTCTGGTCTCGTCTTAGTAAGAATACTTCTTAGAGTAGTTTGGGATTTAAACGCCGTTTTAATATTATATTTTCCGCGATTCTGCGAATCTTTTCCCAAGTTCCTTTAATATATGGAATTGTCATAAATATTTAGGTGGGGCTGGTTTTTGGTTTAAATTTGAGTTTTTTCTTATTTTGATATTTTTCGATTGTTTCATTTATTAGCCTCTCACTGTATCCGTTCTGCTTAAGATCCCTAGTTATGTTATCCATTTCCTCTTGCAGTGATTCCCTTTCTGTTACATAAGGTCACGCACGATTGTATAAAGTACGTATAACCCCTGTTTGGTTTCGTTAGAGTGGTTAAATTCTGGTGTAAATATTGTCCAAGGGGGTAGGGTTTTTTGTATACCGAGGTTTGAATATGACCATTATTTCGTTTAACTAGAACGTCGAGGAAAGGTAGGGCCGAGTTTTTTTCCCTTCCCCCAATGTGAATTAATACAAGGTCGGAGGCTATTAAGATGTTTTAAGAAACCTTCAGTTCTTCGTCATTACCTGTCCATATAATAAAAGTATCGTCAACATATCTTAGCCAAACTTTTGGTTTAATTTAGTGCAGTTTTAATTGAGTTCCTCAAACCATTCCATATAGATATTTGTTTCCACTGGGGAGAGCGATGAACCCATGGGAAGCCCATCATCCTGCGGAAACTCATCTTTCACCTGAAAATAAGAACTACGGAGGCAAAGCTCCAACAACCCATCACTCCATCCAGCGGCAGGGTGGTGCGTTCTACTAGTGTTTTATCTTTTTTTTAAGCTTGGCCCCGGATAATGCTTAACGATTCTTCTATTTACGTTTGTGTATAGACTTTCCACATCAAGACAACAAAGTTTTTTCGGCCCCATTTTTACATTTTGAATGTCAACAAAATGATATTTTAACGAAAGATGGAGCTTCCGATCAGGGTAATTAGGCCTAGGTTTGCGTAGGGGCGTTTCTAGAACTGGTGATGGCCCTTTAAATGTATTGTCCTTGTGTATCTTCGGTAGTCCATAAAGGCAATCACCCTTAAGCCCATCACCAGTTCTAGAAACCACCACGCTCACTGGCAAAACACTAGATTAAACCCCCGGTCGGTAAGTCTCCATCTTTCGTTAAAACTTAGTCATTTTGTTGACATTCTAAAAAATGTAGAGTTTTAGGACCAGACGAATTTTTGTTAGTTTGATGTGGAAAGTCTATACAAAAACCTTTCCCAGTAGAAGAATCGTTAAGCATTATCCGAGCCAAGCTTAAAGAAGATAAAACACTAGTAGAACGCACCACCCTGCCGCTGATGAGTGATGGAGTTGTTGGAGCTTTCCCTTTTCCGTAGTTCTTATTTTCAGGTGAAAGATGAGTTCTACGCAGGATGGAGGGGCTTCCTGGGTTCATTTTTCCCTGTGGAAGCAAATATCATATGGAATGGGTTTGAGGAACATGCAATTAAAACTGCACTAATTAAACCAAAAGTTTGGCTAAGATATGTTGACGATACTTTATTATATGGACAGGTAATGACGAAGAACTTGAAGGTTTCTTAAAACTTTCAATAGCCTGACCTGTATTAAATTCACAATGGAGAAGGAACAAAACTGGCCTTACCTTTCCTCGACGTTCTATTAAACGAAATAATGGTCATATTCAAACCTCGGTATACAAAAGTTTACCCACACTGGACAATATTTACACCAGAATTCAAAACCATTTCAACGAAAACTTCAAACAGGGGTTTATACGTACTTTATAAATCGTGCAGTGACCTTATGTAACAGTAGGGAATCACTGCAAGAGAAATGGATAACATAACTAGGGATCTAAGCAAACGGACAGTGAGAGGCTAATAAATGAAACAATTGGGGAAGAAATATCAAAATAAGACAAGAAACTCTAATTTGAACCAAGACCAGACTGACCAAATATTTATGACAATTCCATATATTAAAGGAACTTGGGAAAAGATTCGCAGAATCGCGAGTAAGTATAATTTTAAAAAACGGCGTTTAAATCCCAAACTACTCTAAGAAGTATTCTTACTAAGACGAGACCAGACAACAATGTTTCAAATAAGGACTGTATCTACCAAATTCCCTGTGAATGTGGTGAGGTTTACATCGGGGAAACAAAGAGACCACTTGAAGTTAGAGAAAGAACACAAAAAACATACGGAACGAGGGTGAAACGTCGAAGTCAGGGATTGCCGAACACGCTTGGTCAAACAACACCGCATACAAGGGTGGAAGAAAAAAACTATTTATAAAAAAACCCCACTGAAGAAAAGAAAATTCAAAGAAGCTGTAATAATTTTAAACAACAAAAATGTATTTAGCAAGCCTAGCACGATATTTCGAAATCTGGCAGCCGTTGCTGAACCGTGAAAAGTCGGTCAAGCTTCGGTGAACATGGGATAGTATAAGTCGTAGCTTTTAGGAATAGTTTTTATTATCACTTGAAAACGGTTGGAGATACATCACTAACCGAAACGTTGTGTAACAATTAACAAATAAAGACAATGGAAGTCCAAGATTCTAGTGTTATTGAAACCATTACATTGTCTAACACCTTCAAGGAAACGGTTTAGAATGTTTACCAAAATGTCAGATTTTGACAGGTAGCCTACTAAAATCATTGAATAACACTGACAATGATGTTTTGCTAAACATTCTAAACCGTTGTTAACTTTTAACACTTGCTAAATCCATTGCTAAATTTCACAACGCGATCATCACTCGGGCGTAAGTGTAACATTCAAATATATTACGCTTTCTTCGTGTAAAAAGTTTATAATAATAAATATTCCTTTGAATTAGTCTTACAAACATTCAAGAATTATAGTTTGCATAGTAATGTTTGTGTGATGCCAAAAAAAGAGAAAACATTGTCAAACAAACCATTCCAGTTGTTTTACGGCAAACTGGGATAAAAAGCAAAAAAAAGCCAAATAATGTAATTCTAGATTAAAATTCCAATTACACATATCTATTGCAAACATAAACATTTAGATCATTCTCATTTACATTTTTTTTAAATACCGAATAATAATTGAGCTACGCGGATAAACCATTTTTAGAATAAACGTTTAAAATATCTTGTAAGCTACGATTCTCCATTTAACAATCCCTGTACAGGGTGTACAACTAAGAAAGGAGGCCGGCAGTATCTCAGAAAATATTTATTGCACAGCGTTGGGGAAAAAAATATTGTTTGTAAAAGTGGTTAAGAGAAATAGCTGGAAATTATTTTCAAGTTTCTGAAATGGCCGCTAGGGGGCGTAACTGCAATCTTGAATCTAACAAAGTGATGTTTCTCTGAATTTTGCTATATTAACCTACCAAAAAAAAACCCCCCCCAAAAATCGGGGGAAAATGTTTTTTTTTGACAATTTTGCTACATCTCAAAAATGGGTGGGGGGTTTTAAAGGTTTTTTTGCAAACACCCCTGTATTTTAAAAAGCGAGCCGATTTTAACAAATTTTGGGCTGGTTAAAAAAAACTATTCGGGGGATAAATCTTTTTTGTTTGTTGTTTCATCGCCCCTGGGGGTTTTAAACCCCACAAAAATGGTTAATTTTCTAAAAAAAAATTTTATGTTGGTATTTTTTTAAAAAAATATCTAAATAATGCCTAAACAAGCCCCAAAACCGCATCTCGATATCTTTTCATCCTAATATTTAGACCAAATTTTTAACGTCAATATCTCAAAAAAAAAAAGCTACAAGAAATTTTATAAAACATAAATTGTGTATTTTTACAAAATTTTTTGGGGAAAATAATCTTTTCATCTAAATGCAGTATTTACGGTTATAATCAAAAGCTAATTCTAGGGTATACCTAAAAAAACCCTGAAAACGTTTTTTTTATTATCATGTAAAAATTAGACAAAAATTTTATAACCTAAATTAAGGGTTTTTAAAAATACATAATTCATGTCATTTTAAAAAAAAAATTTCTGCTTTAAAAATTTTTAGAAAAATTAAAAAATTTTTTGCTATTTTTTTTGAATTAAAGATCATTTTAGCTTGAAAAAATTTTTGCTATTTTTTTGAACTTTTTCAAACTGACCACCTAGAAAAAAAGGGTGTTTTAAAAAAACCCACAATTCAAATCGGCCGGTAAAGTAATTGAAAATTGGAAAAAAATTTGTGATGCAGCGGTGACCGCGGATCCCAGTACTGGGCCCCAAATTTTGTGAAGATATTGGAGACGTGAGGGGTATCCCCCCTTTTTACCGCAAAAAAACCGGGGGAAATTTACCAGCTCTTCGCAAAATCTATTTTTTTTAAATTTTCAAGAAATGACATTTGTTTTTTTTTTTTTATTTTTCCCAAAATACAAGTTTTAAATTCCTTTTCGATTAAAAGTTTAAGATAAACTGGTAAAGACGTTTTTTTTAATTTAATTTCATCTTAGAATTATTTTTTTTTTTTCAAAGTTTTTTAAAAATTCTGTTTT